>APFE030333586.1:7242-31816 GCA_000404065.3 Pinus taeda
TGATCAAGTAAATAAGGATTAATAACAATAATATAAATAATGATTAATAATAATATAAACAATTATATAAATAAAAATAATAATAATGATTAATAATAATAAATAATATAAATAATTTAGTCGGCCATACTATCTTTACCTCAAACCTAGTTCATATTTATCAAAACCCTTTACGTTCTTTTCTCCGTATATCAGTCCTGATGATGAGTCTGGGTCTAGACTCGAAACGTAGACCAATATAAAGATGATCACTGTGGAAAATCCAAACTCCTCTCAGAAACCACACCACAGTAATCTACAATCCAAAATATTAGAAGCATATTTGATATATTGTTGCAGCTTTCCAATACTATTGTCCTCTTAAGAAAAACAATTCATCCTCTCACAAAATGATGCTTGGATTTTTCATTTTCTCTTGTACTTTTGTGACATAATGGGCTTATAATTTTGTTTACCTTTGGATCTTTTCATTTCTTTTGTTATAAATTCAAACAAAACCTTCCATTCAATGTGAAAATGCATTCCTTGCTTGTTTAACCATTTCAGAAATACTAAACTTGGTTTAAATAAATTCTAAGTACTCTAGTTTCTAGATGATAACCATCTAGCACCTGATGTTGCTTGCATTGATTGGGATGCTTTGGTACCTTCTTGGCACATGCAAGCATTCAAATTTTATTTTATTTTAATTTTTTATAATAAATTTGGGTGGATCTCGATGGCCATTATAAGTTGATGTCATCCAAGCATTTATTCAATGGACATTATTTCTTAAAGAGTGGTTGCTCTGAAATCTTGTATTAGATAGGTCAAACCATTCTAACATATTGTTATTTTTTACAACCAGGTTATTCATTGAGAATATTTACTAGTCATTTAGGAACTGTTGTCTCTTAATTTCCATCCAAACAATAATCTTCTCTACTCTTGCGATGGATAATATGAAATATTTATTGTAGTATTAATCAGGGCATTTGCACAACAACATTTAAGGTGGAAAAATTCTAAAATATATGTCTTTTAGCTCTATGTAATTAATCACAATGAATGCACTATGCTAGTTGAGATGTTACACTTTAAATTCTGAAAGAATTATTCTTGATTTCAATTACTTCACAGGGTGGTATGAGTCAAGTACAATTTCAAATAGGCGTTGGTAGACTTCTTGCAGCCATTGCAAAAAATCTTGTATCAATTTTTTATGTTGAGACTGAGCATAATTGCATTTTTATAGGTATGTTTTGTGTTATCATGCATTCACATTCAGTCTTTTGTTATGCATGCTAAACTTCTAGGTAATATTGGATGAAGATTCCAAGATTTTTGATTAAATTGGTTTACATAAGGAGTTTGCAGTTTCCACATGTGATGCCTATATCTTCTATTTTTTTAAATATGTTATGGAAATATCTTCAGTGGTTGCAAACATTGATCAGATTTAGATAAAGAAAGTCTTGGAAATGATTAGTATATTTAATATATTTATTATTTCATAGGTATACAAAACCTGTGCACTCATTTCGCTGGGACACAAGTGGAGAATATTTTGTGGTTGTAAGTGAGTATTCTATTAGGGTATGGTCTTTTCGTTTTGGAAAAGATCGTGAATGTGTGCATGAACTAAGTTGTAGTGGAAATAAATTCCATTCATGTGTCTTTCATCCAAGATATCCAAAACTTTTGGTAATTGGATGTCAAGTATTGTTTTACCTTTAAAATTAAAAGATGGTTCAATTATCCCCTCTCAAAAAATGCCCCTTAAGGGACTTGCAAGATACGTTTTCTTTAGGCCTTAGCAACACATTTGATATATTGTTGTGTCTTTCTAATGATCATGGGCCTTGCATGATAGGTTTGCTTGAGATCTTAGCGACACATTTTATATATTTTTCCAATTTTCTAATATTGGTGTCCTCTTAAACTTTGAAGACGAACAATTCATCCTCTCACTAAATGATGCCTGCTTTTTTCATTTTCTCTTGCATTTTTGTGGCATAGTGGGCTTAGAATTTTGTTTTCCGCAAGGCCTTAACATTGTTTTTGTTATAAATTCAAGTAAAATATTCCATTCAATATGAAAATACATTTATTGATTCAATAAAAGTGCTTAACTTCAATAGAGTCCATCCTCTTTGGATCATTGGAGGAGACTTCAACCTGATCACCAAGCTAGAGGAAAATCAAGGAGGCCGTGCCAATATGGAACAGGAAAATGGCCACTTTAAAGAATTCATTTAAAACAATTTGTTAATTGATCTGCAATTCTACAATGGCACGCACACCTGGAGCAATCGCAGGGTTGGGAGGCAACAAATAGCTTCTAAACTAGATAGATTCCTCATCTCCGATAACACAGTGCATCTTGGAGGCGACATCGCGGCATCAATTCTTCCATATTCAAGTTCTCATCATTGTCCTATCTCCCTCCAATGGAAAAGACCAGGCGACCATTCTGCTTTGAAGTGTTCTAGATCTCCCATCTCGCCTTCAACGATTTCATCAGATCCACATGGGACAGCTTCCGTTTGCCAGAGGGATCAAAAATGTTTTAGTTTCAATAGAAACTCAAATTTCTGAAATCCCAAATCAAGCGTTGGAATCAAGACACTTTCGGTAATATCTTTCAGGCTCAACAAGACCTAAACAAAGAAATGAGAGAGCTCCAGCAACAGATAATCACAGAGGGATACAAGGAAGGGACTTTTGAACAAGAAAACCACATTCACAATCAAATGGAGGAGAGGGGAAAGCAGGAGGAAATTCTCTGGAAGCGGAAATCTAGGATTAGATGGCTAAAAGAAGGAGAAAGGAACACTAAATTCTTCCACAGAACCACAATATAGAGAAGAATTCACAATACCATCTCTTTCATTCAAAAGCAAGGAGGGGAAAGAGTGGAAAATCATGCAGAGATCAAACAAGAATTTATAAGCCACTTATAGAAGGTTCATCAAGAACACCAAATAGATAGACGACCTGCTATAGAAAAATCACTCAAAATGTACCGAAAATTATCACAGAAGAACACAACAAACTCCTTCTTCGACCTGTCATGTCTCAGGAGGTGGATGTAGCTATGAACCAGCTCAAGGAGGGCAAAGCCTCGGGTCTGGATGGCTTCACTACTACTTTCTTCCACTCTTTCTAAGATCTTATAAAAGAGGAGGTATGGCTAGTGGTGGAGGAATCGTGTACTCTTCATTGGCTTTTGCCCTCTCTAAATTTAACTTTCATTGCCCTCATCCCAAAAGAAGAGAGCACCGGTACTCCAGACAAATTTTCCCCAATCGCTCTATGCAATGTTATTTACAAAGTGATATCTAAGGTCATTGCCAACAGGTTAAAGCCGCTTCTGCCCTTGCTCATATCGCCTGAACAATCTGGTTATGTAGAAGGAAGACAAATACTGGATGGCATTATCCTCACACATGAAATCATACATTCCCTCAAGCACTCCAAACAGGCCAGTATGATTCTCAAGCTTGACCTCTCAAAATCTTTTGATAAGCTAAGTTGGACCTATATTCAAAAAATGTTAACTACTTTTAGTTTTTCCCCAATGTGGGTTCGATGGATTCTGAGCCTAATCTCCACAACTTTCTTCTCTATCCTCATAAATGGCATACCATCTCGTCCTTTTAGTCCCTCAAGAGGAATTAGGCAAGGAGATCCCCTCTCCCCATTCCTTTTCGTGCTAATGGTGGAAGGTTTGGGTCGCCATATCAAACATGCCCTCCCCTCCCAGCAGCTCAAAGGTTTATCCATTTACAACTCTCTTGTCATCACTCATCAACAGTTCGTTGATGAGAAAATGCTATTTGGGTACCCTTCGGTTCAGGAAGCCTCTCTGTTTAAATCCCTTTTGAATGATTTCTCTGATGCTTCAGGAACTAGCATCAACACGGCTAAATCGCAGATCTTATTTTTTCACACCCCCCCTGTTACTCAACATGCCATTGCCCATATCATGGGCTTCTCCATAGCCTCCTTACCTTCCAAATATCTTGGAGCCCCCCTTATTGATTCTGCCATCAAGCACGCCTCTTGGAATTTGCTCCTTGAGAAACTTGAATCTCGTCTCAATTTATGGACTCACAGAACACTGAATATAGCTAGCCAATTAGTGCTAATCAAAGTTGTGCTATAAGCAATGCCGCTCTACCTTTTCTCAATCCTTGCAGCACCTAAATGTGTTATTAAAAAAATAAAAGCTCTACAGTGCAATTTTCTTTGGGGTGTAACAGGCAAAAATCACAAATGGGCCTTGGTAAAATAGACAACAGCTTGCAAGCCTAAAGAAAAAGCGGGTATAGGTCTGCGGGATCCTATCTACAGCAATGCAATCATGGGTGCAAAAACTTGGTGGCAATGGTTCTCTACTCCCAACAAGCCATGGGCAGCCATATGGATAGCCAAATATGCCAATCATAGACCGACGGAGGAGCTTATTAGATTCACTGCCATTAAAAAGGGATCACTAATATGGAATGCTACTAGACAAAACTTCTTGCTGATCCAGCAACACAGTTTTTGGGAAATAAGAAATGGCAAAACTGCTTGGTTTTGGACGGATGCATGGAACCAACTACCAAAGCTCAACGACATCCTTAGACAGACTCCTTGCCAAGATTGGGAGGAGCAACAAAAGGAATCCGTCCAGCAACAATGGACTCCAGACACAGAACAAGGGTACAGACAATGGAATCAAATCGATAGGCTGATCAGGAATGCAGATAACCAGGCTAAGAAGAACTTGGAGAGGGAGCTACAAAATCAACGTATTAGGTATTCTGAAGGTAGGGATATTCTAAGATGGGGTTACACTCCTAGAGGTTCCTTCACCACCAAAGAGGCTTATAAAATTATTTACACAGATCCTACGCCCCTGGATCCCATCTGGGGTAGAATCTGGTCACTGGGCACTTGGCCCAAAGTCTCTCTCTTCCTCTGGCTTGTGGGGCAACGGAAAATCCTCACTTGGGACAAGTCCCTCAATCTGTCCTAATTGAAACTCTCAAGAGGAAACGCTGCAGCATCTCCTGGACTCTTGCACCTTTGCCAACCAGTTGTGGGAGAAGGCTAGCTTTCGTTGTCAAAAAAGATGCAGAGTGTCTGAAGACATCATCAACTCCATTCGCCATTGGCACCAAGACCCTTACAAAAGTGAAATTCTCAACCAATTATGGAGAATGATTCCTGGACTTCTCCTTTGGTCAATCTGGAAAGAAAGGAACAAGTGCATATTCAAAGATCAAAGCACTAGTTTAGAAATCATCTGGGGCAACTTTTGTCTCAATCTTAAAGAGACCTTGGCACTTCGAACTTGGTATCCAGACGACTTTCCCACTCTTGCAAATGAGAAAGCCATTTGGGCAAACTGGAACATACAACTCCCACAATGTACTCATAATCACAGACCCTAAGAAGGCATCGACATCAAAAAGCACTCATGGATACCCCCTCCAAAGAACACTTTCAAGCTCAACTTTGATGGAGCTTCAAAGTGAAACCCTCGTAAAGCAGGATTTGGCAGAATATTTAGAAATCATGAAGGTTCGCCTCTCCTTATATACTTTGGAAACATAGGTTGGGACACGAACAACTCGACTGAATTGGAGGGTCTCTGGCAAGGATTACTCCTTTCCCAGCGACATAACCTCCATCCTCTGGAGATCGAAGGTAATTCCCTAATCCTCATCAACATGGCCAAACAACTCGACAATGGGGCTCATGCGCAAAAAATTGCCAATAGTTGGAGACTCGAAGCTAGATTGTATGCAATAGAACAATCGCTTCACAACAATCGGGCCATCATTTTCAATCATGTTAAGCGGGAAGGCAACAAGGTCACTGATCTACTTGCTAATTTGGGGGTGGAAACTAAGTACATTCTACTCATAAGGGCTCTAGACATAATTCAGAAACATGATCAAGAACAGGAGTGCAAAACTATGGTCCAAAGGGATGCAGCTCCCCCGGATGCGGGTGTATAATCCAGCCTTAAATGTGAAGGGACAGGGGTGTGGCGAGGTGGATCAACACCTGCCTACCCAGTACAAAAAGGTTAATAGATGCATGGAAGATGGATCTCGGCATTTGCGAAGAGCAAGGCTCATCTTCTTCCACTCTAGAGGCTCTAGTTCTCCCATCATGTCCACCGCACTGGTTAATTCCTACACACGCTTCGGCCTGCCTCAGAACACAGCGTTCTTCAATGCAATATTTATGGAGGGTGCTTCTTGATGTGCACAAGAGGATGATAAATTAAGGCTTAGCCATGGGCTTGCTGTGGAATCACATTCGTTGATTCAATCGCATCATTTTCTCGCCTCTGGCCTCAACTCTGATTTCTGTCTGTTTGACGTTGGTTCGTGATGCGGGAGCAACCAGCACCAAAGCAAGAGAACGCAAGCCATGGAAGCAAAACCGAGTTAAAGCCGATTTAAAGCAGAAAAATAGATTTAAAGCGGATAAAGTAGATTTAAAGAAGATTTAAAGCGTGCATGCATTATGAAGCTTTTGTGGAGAAAATAAGGAGAGGATAAGATTGATCCTTCCTAAAATTCTTATATAAATGTAATGTGATAGGATGTGAGATATATCTATAGTTCTGGGAGGTAAATTTTGAGTGGCAAGATGTAGCTGAGTGTGAGCTCGTTTTTAAGGCTGAAATGCCTTAATTTTGTAATTGTTCTGTAATTATATAAAAGTATGTTCAGTGTTAATTGTGTGCGCCTACGTTCCCGTATTGTAAGTGTTTTGCATGTCAACACAACCTTTGATTTTACTGTATATCCAGTATTGAGTTTGCGTGAGATTGGATTTATGTGTTCAATGAATAAAATGAAATTAGGTTGTAACGAATTGTATGTAGCTGTGGGAAGGATTGTATTTCGTCTCATGAAAGTTGAACGCTGTTCCATGTCAATCAGTGGATCCATATTATAATTGCTATCTTCAGAAATCAATTAAAGTATTGACTCAGAGAAGAATCAGGCCCATTTGATCCATTGAACGTGACTCTGAGGAGTCTGACGGCTTTGTTCAAAGTTTCAAGCATCTCGAGTACAAGCGTCAGGCCTCTGCTGTGGGCTGGAGCTTATGGTTTGGGGATTTTTTCTTGTTTTATTTTTGGTATGATGTTGGGCAAGTTTTTGAGGCCCATACAGAAGCCACAGAACAAGTTTCATCTAATGTCTTCTGATAAAAACCGAGACCCAAGCTCCTGTAAATCCTCTGCATTTTTCCTATTCACTGGTTTTACTACTACTAATAATAATAACAATATATTTTCTGTATTCGATGATGCAGAAGGGTCGAGGAGTCCGACTTCGCCTCTGGATTCGAAGAAATTCATAGATAATTATTATTCTAAGCAACCAAGATCTCCCAGAGGCTGCTGGGAGAAACCAGGCCTCGGAATCCTCGCAGCGCTTCAGAGCGATAATAAGACTGCCGTTGTTTGGCCGAAGAATTCAATGGTGAAAATCTTTGCGGTCGCCTTTGAAAGCCGCCATGCTCAATTGGGTGGTATGAGTGAGAACAATGATGATGATTAAGGGATGATTGATATTTAAAGGGATCCACGGTTTAGAAATTAAAAGCGTTAAATTTATTTAAAATGCTTTCGTTTAGGCTTGTGGGCCATAACCCACAAGCCCAGGTTCGAGTTTTTAATGGAATTGGGATTTGGGCTTACCCCAAGATCTCATCCCATCAGTTTGGTATCAGAGAAGTAAAAGATTCTGCGGAAGGAGGTACAGTTCTTAATGAAGTATGAATAGGTATGGTCTTTATATTTTGTGTAGGTAGCAGCAGAGGAAGGTGAGAAGATTGCAATAGCCTAGAGCATTTACCAAAAGACCAAGTCCAAAGGAGAGCTTGGTGAGGTAAGAGGCAGCAAGGATGACTTGCTGTTGCAGAGGTAGATTGCAGCTCACAAGTTAAAGATATTACGAAGACCACGAGAAGCATATGACTAGGAGGTCATAGATTTTTGTGCCTCGGGAGTCTGATGTGGGAGAAACCAGCACCAAAGCAAGCGAATGCAAGCCTTGGAAGCAAAATAGAGTTAAAGCCGATTTAAAGCAGAAAATAGATTTAAAGCGGATAAAGCAGATTTAAAGCGTGCATGCATTATGAAGATTTTGTGGAGAAAATCACGAGAGGATAGGATTGATCCTTCCTAAAATTCTTATATAAATGTAATGTGATAGGATGTGAGATATATCTGTTCTGGGAGGTAATTTGTGAGTGGCAAGATGTAGCTGAGTGTGAGCTCGTTTTTAAGGCTGAAATGCCTTAATTTTGTAACTGTTCCGTAATTATATAAAAGTATGTTCAGTGTTAATTGTGTGCGCCTGCGTTCCCATATTGTAAGTGTTTTGCGTGTCAACACAGCCTTTGATTTTACTGTATGTCCAGTATTAAGTTTGCATGAGATTGGATTTATGTGTTCAATGAATAAAATGAAATTAGGTTGTAACAAATTGTATGTAGCTGTGGGAAGGATTGTATTTCGTCTCATGAAAGTGTAAACCGATGTTCCATGTCAACCAGTGGATCCATATTATAATTGCTATTTTCAGAAATTGATTAAAGAATCGGGCCCATTTGATCCATTGAACGTGACTCTGAGGAGTCTGACGGCTTTGTTCAAAGTTTCAGGTGTCTCAAGTACAAGCGCTGGCCTCCGTTGTGGGTTGGAGCTTGTGGTTTGGTGATTTTTTCTTGTTTTATTTTTGGTATGATGCTGGGCAAGTGTTCGAGGCCCATACAGAAGCCGCAGAACAAGTTTCGTCTAATGTCTTTTGATAAAAACCGAGACCCGAGCTCCTATAAATCCTATGCATTTTTCCTGTTCACCGGTTTTACTACTAATAATAATAATAACAACAAAAAAATTTCCAGATTCGACGATGCGGAAGGGTCGAGGAGTCTGACTTTGCCTCTGGATTCGAAGAAATTCATAGATAATTATTATTCCAAGAAACCTAGATCTCCCAGAGGCTACTGGGAGAAACCAGGCCTCAGAATCCTCGCAGCGCTTCAGAGTGATAACAAGACTGTTGTTGTTTCACCGAAGAATTCGACGGTGAAAATCTTTGCGGGCGCCTTTGAAAACCGCTATGCTCAATTGGGTGGTATGAGTGAGAATAATGATGATGATTAAGGGATGATTGATATTTAAAGGGATCCACGGTTTAGAAATTAAAAGCGTTAAAGTTATTTAAAACGCTTCTGTTTAGGCTTGTGGGCCATAACCCACAGGCCCAGGTTCGAGTTTTTAATGGAATTGGGATTTTGGGCTTACCCCAAGATCTCATCCCATTAGTTCGTCCATCCCTAAGGCCTCTCGTGACTTGAAAGGGGAGGATAATTTGGAGTTTTGCTCTGTTCTTTTGGCGGAGCGGCCTCAGTCAATCCACTGGCTCTTCTCTTGGGCCTCTGGCCTTTGTTTCAAAGTCTATCTAATTTGCTTTGACCCTGTCAATGCTGCTACTTAGCGTTGCTTCTATCTCCCTGATGCTTCGCTTGCGACATAGAATGCGGTGCCGAAGAGGCCAGCCCCGGCGCGCACCTTCCAGCCCTTCCTCCAAGTCACCTTCTCTTTCCAGTGAGTTGTTCGCAGGCCATTACCCCAGCACCCGCAGTGGGAGAGGCCAGCTTCATTCCTCCAACCACCACCCAGGGCCACCTCCCACGTCTAGCTCCGCAATTTTCACCTTCAACAGTTCTCTGAATCGCCCAAGGATAACAGCTCATATGTCGGTGGTTTTCCATGAGGTAGCTCAGTTGGAGGATACTAGCTCTCATCCGGAGGGATTAGGGTCAGTCTCTGTTCCATCTTCGACCCTCCAGCTGGGGATTGGCAGTGCATCTTTGCAGGCTCCGGATGTTCAAGTTCGTAGTGCTCAAGATGTGGTGATGGCGCCAGTTGATCCTGGTCCTTCCGAGCTTGATGCTGCTCATGCAAGGGATCTGCCTGACTTCAGATGGTGTTGCATTGTGGAAGAGCCTCCAGATGACTAGTATGCTCACTTTTGCTTTGTCTACGTGCCATATGGCCCATACAATTGGGCAAGGTTCTTTGTGCAAACAACTATGTGGAATTCTGGTGTATTTTTTAATTTTTGTTTATCCTGCAACATCAAGAGGATCCTAACCTGTTCCCTTGCATGGGTCCTGATTACTGGTTCAAGAATGAGTTCAATGCCTATGGGTAGTCTTCTTATATGCTTATCTTGACAGTTCTACCTCTCTTCATAGTAGAGTTTTTGACTATGGTCACGTTGTAATTTTACCCCCTTTCTTTGTTAATAGATTAATCTTATTTAGAAAAAAAAAAACAATGAACATATAAAATCAATCCAAAAATACTGAATTAATAGTTTATATTGATTAATGATGAACACAAATAAAATGAATATAAAATGACTAAATTAGTCATTTATAATGATTATTAATGAAAGCAAATGAAATGAATATAAACTACTAAATCAGTTGTTTATATAATGAATATGAAACTACTAAGAAAAGATAAATGACTACTGGAAATGGTAAATTTGTGATTACAAATGATGACTAAATTTTTCAAATATACAACTATTAGTAGCTAATTTACAATATCTTATAACATGACTTAAATTTAGTCATATTTCTTTTGTAACATACCTCTTCAACCTACCTCTAGAAATTAGCCCCTAGGCTCCAAAATTTTAAAATTTCCTTTATTAATTACAATTAAGTTTTAGGGGTTTTCAACGTCTACTTAACCATCTATTACATACATAGTGATCATCTCGGCTATTATACCCAAAACCTTAACCAAAAATAAATCACAAAGGCAATGAACCCTTTACATACTCTTTGGATCAATCCTCAAGTTGAAATCACAACTTCTTCAAGGTTTATATGCAATTGTTATCTTGCATCTATTCCTGCTAGCTTGGTCATGAATCATACCCCTTTGGCATAGACAGAAGGATTAGTGAAGGTAAGGTTTAGACAACATGCCAGAGTAGCTAAACTAGCTATATTGTATGTAAGTATTGAGATATGCATGGTATGGAAACTTCTAAACATTATTACTAGTAGCCTTTCTCCATTGCAATTCCATATGCATTTAGGTCTTAGGCATATATGCATGTCAAGCTAACCAGGAGTATCACTTAACATAAGAGGAATCCTATATTCCCTAACATGATAATGATCACATTATAGATTCAGTAGATGTCTCGCACACCCATATAGGGGTAGCCCACAAGAAACTTAATATAACTAATTAAAATAGCTCCCCAACCCTAGGCAAATAATAACTACCTACTAGGCTTCTATCTTCATGATACAGTCGGAGTCACATGCATAAAACAGAATCCTTCATCATACATAATTCATAGTTCTACCACCCTACTTGCTTGTCAGATTAATATGGTGATCATATAGATTGTGCACGAGTAGTCAAAGGAACAACATTGGACGCTTAAACTAAATAATTTGTACAGTTAAGCCTTACCCACAATTAATAATGAGCCATACTATCACATGCATCCATATAAGGAATCTCATAAAATCCATTAATAGATACAAATCTAATCATACATAATGATTATATAAAATTCCTTCATTCATTCATAGCTAGGAAACTCATGCAAATTATTTCATAAACTAAATGAAATTTAGACAGAGAGGGAAGAAACATCATACATAACATTTTACGCAAATGAATCCCACTAAAACATCACTTGGACAGCGGAGCACCACCACCCAACCATGAATCACCTTTGATCCCCCCCAAGCCGAGGTTCTTGCAATGGATCAACTGTCCTCAATTGATCAATGCACTGGGTATTTAATACCCTCTTTCATGACTTAGTTTCCATTAGCGACGTCCCACTTTTATGGATTTTTTCCATTTTCTTAGGTCTTTGTCGAAAAATCTCTTCTTTATCTCCCATGAGGCTTTTCCTCATAAAAGCTTTCCTTTATCTCCCGCAAAGCTTTTATGTCTAATGGATCTTTATCTCCCATCCATCTGATGGATCTCTAATCCATCCAAGCTTGTCCAGAATCACATCTAGAAGCTTTATCATGAAAGATTCATCTCTATCCCATTCCTCAATGGGATTTGGCAAGAATCTCCTCTCTCTTGGTACTCCACCCTCCAAGAGATTTATTTTATTAATTTATTTAATAACACATTTTCTTTTCATATTACATATCACCTAGCTTTCCTCAGCTTAGGTTTAGAATATTTTAACCCACAAAGGAGGGTATCACACCTAGCTTTAACTCAGCTTAGGCTTACAATAATTTAGCATGCAAGGGATGGGTGTTACATACTCCCCCCCTTAAATTTTACACCATCCTTGGTGTATCATTGCATCATGTCCTCATTCACAAGTAGATTCTGAATCAACAACTCTCATGGCTCTACCATCTGACGTACATCAGAAAGCCATCTGATGAAAATTTTCTAATGTCCATAAGTCACAAGGAGTGCTCTTCTTCCATAGCTACATTGGTCACCAAGAGTGCTCTTCTTCCATAGCTACATTGGTCATAAAGAGTGCTCCTCTTCCATAGCTACATCAGTCTGAAGGGTTGTTCTCCTTTCATAGCTACCTGTAACATTGTTTTCAAACCATTTGTGAAAATATATAGATGCAAACTTTTAACTATCATACATATCATAATATGCTACTTAATATTACTAAAGAAACTATTGCTCATTTTTCATTTTATCTGAAGAATGCATGTTCGCTTCTGACATTCTTTCAAGCCTTTGTGTTCTTTGTTGAACACCTGCTTCTGTAGTTTCTTTGCATACAACACATATGTTAGCATATTTTCCCCATCAATATGCTTGTAATGTCATAACAAATTAGTTCACATAAAAATATATATTCATCATATATGTTCATCATATATATTCTTCGTAATCGTATGTATTCCAAACTCAACCATGGTTACTTATCCTTGAACCACTTCTTAATTTTCTTCTTCTGTGCAACCACCTAGTCAATTGTCCTGCCATACATCTACCCAATGTCTTCATGTATACCTGCACACATCTACCCAATTTCTTCATGCATACTTGCACACAATGTGTATTATACACACTGATATACATATCATATTTCAATCATGTAACATATGTAGTCATACGAGTACCGTATGTACTGTTGTACATAGTACCATCTGTGCTATAGCCCATCATACCATTCCCATGGTATCACTTGCATGACAAAAACTTTGTCCACATATTTTTCTACCATGTTAGTATCATGCCAAACATTCCTTTATCTTTTTCTAGCAATTAAACAATTGGACTCAGTTGACAAGGAATTTGTATGAGTATGGTTCATTTATGTAATCAGAGAAAGTTTTGTCAAGTGTAAATCATTTTCAAATTTCATGTGGTTGTAACACAATTATTGTATATATTTTCATCTTAATCATACCTTTTGCTTAATGTTCTAAAGCAGACTATTGACTCACAAATTTTGAGGTTTAATAATGATCAAATCATACTTCATTATTAAATAATTCATCCCATATGATTTACTATTGCCCTTTGTATGCCTCAACCACTTATTGGCCATGCATAATTTAGTGTAGTTATACTTTCAATCCTACACCCCTTTTAGTTGTAAGTGTTTATGATCTCAGGGTACTGACATGTTAGCTCCTCTTTAACATTAAATCACCCTTAACCCCAAAGATAAGTTATCCATTTTATGAATTCCTATGTGAATTAGGCAACATTTTTTATGTTGTCCAAACACATTACCCATGCAATCCAATAAGAGAATCTCCCAAAAAAATTTGGTACAATCTATGCATTTTGATTTGTATGATATCAATCTATTTAAATAGATTGTTAAATACCATTTAATTGACCTAGTGGACCATACCATTTGTGCTGCTTCATTAACTATTATGGTTTGTACTCAAGGATACTTATAGGTTCCATTATGCATATCCATCGAAAGATGCATATATCTTGTAAATATGTTAAAGTTAAGTTTCCCCTTAATCATACTTTCTTCCAACCGAAGAACAAATCACATTGTATGTAGATGCATTAATCAAAGGATTAATTTGAACGACAATTTGTACAATTATATAGCCTTGTACTATAACCTTTAGTTTCCTTGTTCAACATGTCTCTTAAACATAATCATAAGAAATTCATGCATACATTGCCTATTTATTGTTGGCACGTAACAACCCATGGATGTATAGTGTTAGCCTCCTATTGCAATAGGGGTTCATATTTCATGATTGACTGTTTGCATGTCAAATATGTCATCTTTTTATTACTGCAAAGGTTCCATATTTCCAGAGAGTTTCATTTGGATAAGTTATTCAAATTTTGAAAATATGTTCAGTCAAGGGAAGGCCAAATAGTTTAAACTTGGCTTCCCTGGGTTTCAATTGCTTGCTTTAGAATATAGAGATGAATATCTGGCCAAACAAGCTTAAAACTTGGTGGATTGGTAAATAGGTAGAGAAACTAGGGTGCTCATCAGCTTAATCTGAGACCCGGAAGAGACAAGGATCGATTTAGATAGGAGGATAGCTGAAATAAAGGTTGAAAGGCTGGGTATGCCAGTTCAAGTGCACCCAAACCAAAAGATGAAAAAATGCTAGGGGAGTAGGCCGGGTAGGTAGCATTGTGGTGGAAGAATCATGGCTTGGGATCCGTTTCATTTCATGTTCTCAAGCATCATATCCGTTCGCATCTCAAGCATAAGGCAGTTTCCATTTGGATGAGTTCAAGCGAGGCATGTCTGGATTTCCTTTCTTTCCTCAAAACACTCGCTGGCTTCCCCTAATCTGCTTAAAAAGTCCTATTTTCCCTTAAAAGCCTAAGATTCCCATCCTTAGCGCTTTCTGATCAAATTGCATATTAACTTCTAACTTATTATCTAAATCCCAGTTATTTTTCCCTCCCCATACTAAAAACATATACAAGATCCCCTTAAATACATATCCCCTCCATTGGTTGAAATATAACCATAACTAGCTCAGCGTTCTCTGCTACTACTACAAGGGACTATTAACCTTTAGTTCTGTTTTAGATGGTTGTGTAAGAGATGATTCTAAATCAAAGCAATATTACACCCGGTGTTGATAAAAGGCTACAACAATCTTCTGTGTGTTCATGACAGAGTGCATCACAAAGATCTACAGCCTGCACTCCTAAGAACCCAAAGACAATAAATCAACATTCTCCCTTCCATGGCAATCTCGTTGGCTGGCCCTTGCTGGGTCTTACTAATATGCCTTGGATTCTAAAAACTTCTCAAACTTATCAGCGGTGCTGCAACATGAGTGCTAAGCAAATTATGGAGATCCCACCAGCAAGTGTTGGCGGATCAGACTTCACTGTTGCCATAAGCAACAAAGGCTTTGATATCCAAAAGGCATTGGATTCCTCTAGCGCAGTTGTCCTGCAGTTCAAAGATGAGCATTCAAAGGTAGAATGGATGAAGGCATTTGTTCACACTATATATAAAGCATCTACCCCTCTGTCCATGAGCATACCTAGAAATCTTAGTGGTGCTGAATGTGAAGATAAAAGCTGTCAACCAGTGGTTGTGTTAGAGAAGACAAATTTGTCTGTTGTCGGTACTCTACTTGAAATGAAGCTTCTGATCTATGGGAAGGAAGATAAGGAAAAGGACAGAGTTGGTGAAGAAAGAATGCTTTTGGCACTATTTGCTGGTGGAGGCAAGGTGAACCTTATACAGCAGGAGAATTATTTGACTGTGAGGATGACATTGCATTCCCTGAGGATTGAAGATAAACTTCAAGGTCATATGTCTACAACATACAAGTATATTGCTTGTTCTATGCTGGAAAATGATAGTCAAAGTCCAGTTGAGGAGATCATTAATAAATGTAGCACATCGTTAGTAGAAAACATTTCAGAGGAGAGCTTTCATGTCAGTAACGAAGATGCATATTCTACCAGTGATGCTTCTGATACTGAAGATTTAGGCCAAAATCTTGCTATTATCAAAATCAAACAATTTTCCTCTGCCTCGAATGAAACCTTTGCCTCAATCTTAAGGAGATCTCCCTTTACCAGAGAGTTAAATTCCTGACCTATTTTCTGCATATAGCTGTCTTAGAAGGTTCAACAATTTGTTATTTTTAAGTCCCTTCAGTCTTGATGATTTCGTGGGAATACACTTCTGGACAGTGCGCATACACTTCTGGACAGTGTGCATACACAGTGCGCATACACTTCTGGCCAGTGCACATACACAATGCACATACACTTCTGGACAGTGCACATACACTTCTGGACAATGCGCATTTGTCTTCTAAAAAGCTCAGAGGCGCCATCTAGAAACACTTTCAGCTAAGGACAATGAGAAGGCATCAAAATGTTAAAGCAAACTTGATGGCAATCTCATAGAGGCAGTAACATGGCCCATTTATTTTTTTTGTAATGATATCATGCAGGCTGAGGAAGTTCAAAAAAAGATTAAACATACGAGTAAACTTTGAACAAGATACAGATGGAGTTTACATAACACTCAGAATGCGACTACATAGTGAGATATTCCGCAACAGGAATGCTGTGCCAGGAAAAGCGTTTGATGTCCTTGATAAAATTTTGGTTGATCGTGGTTCCGATCCTTACCTTTGTAAGAATTGAATGTTATGAGCGCAATCACCTTATAACTAACGTTCAGGCCGATGGGGTCATAGTGGCCACTCCTACTGAAACTACAGCCTATTCTACATCAACTGGGCGCTCCATGGTAGCTTCTTTCCTGTATTATTAAGAGAAAATGAATATTTTAGTGGAGCCTGAGGTGCATGACATGTTTTCCAGCCTCTCTGGATTCGGCTTCATTTAAAAATTTTCAAATTTAGGATGGTGTGATACTTCATACTTCAAACTTATTTGGTGGAGCAGTTCCCCCTGTGGTTTCCTTCAATCTTGGCTCTCTGCGATTTCTCACGGCACCTCATTTTGAAGATTTCCAAAGAGATTTGAGGTCTATTATTCGATCTGGAGTAAAGAACTTGTTTGAGAATGTTGTAAAGCATTCATGCTTCAAAGATACGCCATTCATTCTCTTACTAAATAAATATGACATTTCTAAGGAGAATAATGGGTGTCCAACACTTACTTGGCACAGTAGATGCTCTAAATGATGCGCCTGCCTGGCAACGCTGTTAATCATCTATCTCACACCATCAAAAAGGTGATATGAGGATCGAATATCCAGCAATCAGCATCATCGTTTCAGGGAACTCACAAACAACCCAATTCAATTCTGGATCAGGTTAGCTAAAGGAAAATTAACGAGTTCGTCGAGTACCTACCAGCGCCGAGAATCTATTAAGGTGTCATATTGAAGTTCTTGAGTTATTAAAGCAAAATTACATTACACTTATTATTAGCTCGACTCAGTGCCCTGTACGACTTCGTAAATCACTGAGCGATATAATTTGTAATCTCTCAAATACTTTGAACTTCAGAAAAGCAAGAAGCGATATCATCGCCATACTCAGCACCAGATTCAAGAGATGGAAATGTTTTCTGAAAAATAATGCCCGCACCCACATAACAAGCAAAGAAAAGAGCTCAGTAGAGAATTTGGCCTGGAACCTCTGCAAATAAAATTTTCGTTCCATAAAAAACGCACTCAGATGAAGATTCAACATGAGCGCCACGAGAACACTCAGTTGAGATCAGAGAACAAGAACACTCAGTTGAGATCAGAGAATGAGAAGCTCAAATCAGAGAATATGCAGTATAGAGAGGCACTAAAGAACGCTTCCCGTCCTAACTGTGGAGGTTCTTGCTGTGTCACAGCCAGATAAAGAAATCTCGTACACCTGGAGGTTGTATTAATGCTTTCACAGGAGATAAAACACGGGCGATTGGACAGTTTGAAGTGTTTCAGAGGGAAGTGAATGCCCGATACGACAGTGAAAGAACATCAGCAAACCAACAAAGAGTATCAGTTATGAATATCAGCAGGGGACTTTAAACACAAAGCAGATGGCAACAAAGGGATTGCGCAAAGATAAATAGAGCATCTTAGAGCCATCAAAGCCCACCAGCACATATTAAAAAATCTTAAAGCCACTTAAGGGCAGCAGAACCGCCTGAAAGATACCGACAAAAGGATTCAAAGCGCAGCCCTCAGTTACATGACTTGAGTTGCCAACTGCCTCAGTGTAGCTCTTTTTCAGATATTTATGTATTAATTTCCAGCCCAACGATGAGTTAAAAACAATTATTACATAGATATTTTTTCAGATATGATCTAGAGATATTTTTTTGATATTTTCCCTATGACACCTATTCAAGGGAAGTCTGTAAATATTTCCCTATATAAACCACTCTATGGTCAGTCTTAAGGAGTGGGAAAGCAAGATAGAATAGGTCGATAGACTCCGATATAGATTGGTTATGTACATCTGGTATGATTTCCTTAATCAAAGACTCCTGGAGATTGGAAAATGGACTGTGTGCTGTGTTTTAATGTTTGAAGGGGGCATTACGGAATTCTAGAGCTGCAACATGACTCAATAAGTGCCTCTCATCTCTGTTTATTTTTTAATGTTTTATGCTCATAATATGCTCATATCACCATCTAAATAGCAGATAGAAAGATTAGTCTAGAATTTGCTGAGCCACACTCTATGCTCAAGGTCTGCTATTTCTTTATGTTTTCATCTGAACTGGTAATGAACGTGAATTCACTTTACCTCTTATCTCAGCGAACTCGCCCATGTTTTGGCACTTATGTAAGAAATTTTATCAACTCCTAGACAGAGATATTTCACCCTCATGCTGTTACGCTAAATAAAGAGATTCTGTTGCTTCTCATTTCTTTAAACTTTCAATCTAGCTGGTTGATTTGCTACACTCCATACCTTCGCTGTATTATTGAAAGTTTTTTGGCTGAAAGATCAAATATTACTCAAAATATTGGGTAATGGAATGTCTACTATGCCTCTTTTTTAAATGCCTGGAGGGTGATCACTGAATTCTTATGCTGTCATATGGACTAATAAAGTGTCTCTTGCCTTTGTAATATCAATTCACATATGTTAGTATCATTATCACTATTTTCGATTGCAGAAAGGAGGACTAGTCTACAATTGGCCTTACAACATTATACACTAAATTTTTGCAATCTTCTATATGTTTTTTGTTCTGACTAAGAGCTTTAATACGAATACCTCATGGCTCATATTAGTTCTTTGTCACCCATGTATGATTGTTGTTTAGGAAATCTTAATTTTTCCTAGATAGAATCCATTCACTTTACCTTGGTCAGCCAGACCAAAGATATCTTTGTTGCCTTACATCTCTGACCTCCACTTCATCCTTTTTAGCCCGAATAATTGTTTCGTGAGCAGCTATCTGCTCCATATCCCCCTCGTGACCAAGAAAAACACACCAGCAGTCCTGCTCCTCTGACTCCATGCCCAATGGTTTGAAATTCATCGTACGATGCATTACCTTTCTGCTTGAAGCCATTCTCTTTCCCACCAAAAAGCAAAACCCCTTGTACTCAATAACTAGCCTAAGATCACCCTAAACAAAGCTAAATTATGAAGAGAGAGCCCTCTCTGATTGCAAGTAGGCTAGGACCCACAGTCCAAAGATTTGTCTGGTGTTACCTCGGCCGTATCCCTTAAGGAGCCAAGGGACAACCTGAGCGTTAACATAATGGCGACTCCGCTGGGGACCTTTTGAAATAACTTCAACTATCAAGTTGGAAGCTGGCTCCCAAAAATCATTCACGTAATACAAGGTCGAATCCAGACCCAAAGCCCCTAGCTACTTCTGAAAATCCAAATTTAATCCCTAGAAACCTCAGGAAGATAGAGAAAAGAGAGGATTTACCTGATTCTAGTCCTGAGAAAGTTCAGCCAAGCAGCGGTTCAACCCCTGTCAAAGTTCTTTTTCACTCATCCCCTGTTTTCCCTACTTCATCATCCACCTCTCCATCCACCTCATCCACACCTCCGTTCATTGCACATACTACCACCACAACTCCCTTTATCACAGTTGTTCCAACTATTACATTCATTCCTGCAGTTCCACTCGTCCTTGTAAATATGGCTAATAGATATGCCCCTTTGCAGCTGCCTGGAAACCCCGGGGCTATGCCTCAGGACTACCAGACTAAGATAACTTATTTTGATGGCACCAGTGCCTGCACGGCCCTTCAACATATAAAGAAAATGCAAGATTACTTTGAGAGCTATGAAATCGATGATGATAGTGTGAGAATGAGGATTTTTGTCCAAAGTTTGACAGGTGATGTCAGGCCTTGGTTTAGAGCACTCCCAGCCAATTCCGTAGCAAATCCAGAAGTCTTATACCACACATTTATCAATAGATGGGAGAAGAAGAAAGACCCATTGCACATATTGTCCGAATACGACACCATTAAAAGAGGCCCTCAGGAGGCTGTGTTGGACTACTGCGCAAGGTTTAACAATGTCTACAATGCAATCCCATAGAACCTTAGTCCTCCACCTGATCTTGCTTTATATAAATTCCCCGATGGATTTGATACTGACATGGCTTATCAGTTAAGGGAACGATCCCCTCAAAGCCTGGCAGAGATGAAAGACGTTGCTGTGAGTGTAGAGGCAAACTTAATTGCCAAGAGAAATAGAGCGAGAGCCAAAAGAAGAACCACCTTTAAAGAGGAACCTTCAGCCTAGACCAAAAACTCGATGCTATTCTTAGTGGCATGCACAGACTAGGAGATAGAATAGAAACCGTTGAGAGAAAGTCTACATGGGATGCACCACAAGCCAACACTATTAGGAACCCGAATTTTAGGAAAACTCACAACCCAAATGCCGGACGATCCAGCCCAGATCATGATATAAGACCTCCGTTCCAAGAGAACTACACGGAGGCATCTACATCTAGCGAGCCATTAGAAGATACTCATATAAACTGGGTGGGTTCAAAGAGTGAACAACAGGTTTTCTTAACACAAGAAGACTGTGATCTTATCCAACAAAACCAAGTTGATCAAGACTTTTGTGAATTTCAAACTCAAACCAGAGAGTCTTTTGACTTCAAACAAGGCTATGACTTTACTGTGCATGAAGTGCACAAGCAATAAAAACTAAGGACTAGAACAATTGATGTGCCTGAGCCCATCAAACAAAAGCAAACAAAACAGCCCAAGAAAATTAAAGGCACGATGGTTATTACAGAACCAGCTGATGACACGATCCCAAACCTGCAGGAAGTAACTATGGAAGAAATAATAGACATGCATCCTGCTAATGATCAGCCTTTGCTATCTTCCCCCACAAAAGAAAATTTGAATAGCACTCCGCAAAACCTTCCCAAAAGAGAGATACCACAAGGTATCACTCACCATAACGCCGATAATCAGGAGGAAATCACAGAAAATACACTTGAAAGGGGGAAATCAGCTACCACCAACACAAAGACTCCATTGGAGAAACCATTTAACTTAGAAGCAGAAATAAGCGAGCTCAAAATTTCCATCCCCCTCTCTGAGCTTGCCAAACACGATGTGTATATGCAACAAATCCAAAAAACACTTCAAATGCCAGAGACCAAAGATGATGTCAATGTTTTAGATGATACACCTGAGCTGTTATTCGGTCCTGAGGTTAACGGAAAACCAGCATATGGAGTTGTTCTACCCTTTTATGTAAGCCTGCATATACACGACAAAGTTTTTCACAATGCTATGTTTGATTCAGGGGCCTCACACAATCTTATGCCCAAAGCAGTAATGGAAAATTTGAACCTTGATATCATGAGACCATACAAAGACCTATTCTCCTTCGATTCAAGTCAGGTCAAGCGTTTAGGTTTAATCAAAGATCTATGTGTGTCTTTAGTCCAATATCCCAACAAAACAATTCCGATGGACATAGTGGTGGCTGACATTCCGCCAAAGTATGGGATGCTCTATTCAAGATCTTGGGGAGAAAAGCTCCAAGGATCCCTTCAATTAGACCTCTCTTACGCCACTATCTCAGTCTTTGGGCAACCAAAGAGATTGTATAGAGAAACACTGATGAAGTATGTGGTGAGTAGTGAGGAAAAGCCCCAAAACTTTCCCATTTACTCAATCCATTCTGACATGGATTCATTTATTCTGTTCAATGACGATAGTCCCCCAACAGATGATAAGCCTTTGGATTTAGAACAAGAAGCAGGCATAACTGAGGAATCGGCTACCCTTACCCAAGAAACTGTCAAAACAAACAATGTAACCACCACACAAGGATATCCTCCTAAAACAGGAAATTTAAATCCGCCTGCTCCAATGATGATTTCAACTCCGAATGCTAGCCAAGACCAAGAAATCCTATGGTATTTGGAGTTTGATGGTTCAGTCAATAAGCTAGGAGCAGGGGCAGGGGTATGGATCCATAACAACCAAAACGACCATGCAGAGGGTCATGCCTATAGATTGAACTTCAAATGCACCAACAACATGGCAGAGTATGAGGCCCTCCTTTTAGGCCTTAAACTCATCAAAGCTCTTGGGGCTACAAAAATTTCCCTTCTAGGTGACTCCGACTTAATAATCCAACAAATGAAAGTCAACTTTGTCACCAATGAAAACAAACTGAGAGCTTATAGGACCGCTGCCACATAAGTTCTCAATTACTTTACTGAATCTAAGCTTGCCAAGATATCGAGAAGCCATAACATCCATGCTCACAGTCTGGCCACTTTCACTAGCACTTGCAAGCTTCCTTTTCAGCCCAATCACCACTTCAGTGCTGAGGTAAAGCATAGGCCTGCTGTCCCTGACAATATTAAAGATTGGCGAGTTTTTGAGGATGATGCACAAATCAACAATTTTTTGACTATGCAGCAAGAGTTTTCAAAATTAAACATTGACATGGATGCCATGGGTGACCAACAACAAATGACAACCCAAAATCAGCAAACCCTAACAGCTGAAAAGGCTAGAAAAATGCTATGCCCAACCAGTTTTGATGCCAAAAACATGCAAGAGCTTAGGCATATACACTTAGGAGAAATAGCTGAAACAGAGGCTGAAATCATTGATTTAAAAGACAATTTTTTACCCGTTGGTATCACCCCATTAGAAGACATCTTTGATGCAAACGATGTTCCCAAAAAACCAAAAATACAACCTCAAAATACTACAATTGAAGACTATAATATTGGAACAACAGAGAAGCCCAAAATGATTAAAATGTCCAAATCTTTGCCACCTGATCAAAAACCAAAGTATATTGACCTATTCAAAGAGTTCCAAGATGTATTCGCTTGGAGTTATGAGGACTTGAAGTCCTATGACACCTCAGTTATTCAACATACCATCCCTCTAAAACCAAATCAAAAGCCCTTCAAACAAAAACTAAGGAGAATCAATCCATTCCTTCTCCCTTTGGTTGAAAAAGAAGTGAAAATAATGTTTGAGGTTGGCATTATAGCACCCATTAGATTTTCGGAATGGGTATCCAATCTTGTTCCCACAAGAAAGAAGACAGGTGAGATTAGGCTTTGTGTAGACTTAAGGAATCTGAACCAAGTCTCCCTTAAAGACCACTACCCATTGCCCAAAATGGACCACATTCTCCAAAGAGTAGTGGGGTCATCCAAAATCTCTTTGCTAGATGGATTTTCAGGTTTCAATCAAATACTTGTTCACCCAGATGACCAAGACAAAACAGCCTTTACAACACCGTGGGGAACATTTAAATATGTGAAGATGCCTTTTGGACTAAATAATGTAGGTGCTACCTTTCAAAGGGCCATGGAAATTGCATTTTCCAGGGAAATCCATAATTTCTTGGTTATATATCTCGATGACTTAACCCCTTTCTCCAAATCTGAGCAAGAGCACCTCAAGCACCTCAGGCAGATATTGATGACATGTAGAAAATATGGCATTTCCTTAAACCCCAAGAAGTCCCTCTTCGGCCTTGAGGAAGGCAAGCTTCTAGGCCATATTATTTCAAAAGATGGCATCAGAATTGATCAGGAAAGAATCCAATCCATTCTGCAAATCCCTTATCCGAGAAACATCAAAGAGTTGCAAGCATTCCTTGGAAAAATCAATTTCCTAAGGAGATTTATCCCAAACTTAGATGAGATATTAAGACTGTTAAGCAACATGTTAAAGAAAGAGTCCAAGGTGAAATGGACTCTAGAGGCCAAGCAAGCATTTGAGAGTATTAAAATTGCACTAATCCAAACTCCGATCCTCACGAGCCCACAGTTTGATAAGGATTTTATCATCTTTTCTTTTGCTTCAGATCACACGATAGTTGTTGTCCTTCTGCAAAAGCACGACCAAGGAAATGAAAAACCAATTGCATTTTTTAGCAGAGCCCTTAGAGATGCTCCTTTGAAGTACCAAATCATGGAGAAGCAGGCCTATGCTCTCGTTAAGGCAATCAAGGATTTCCGAGTTTACATTTTATATTCACATGTGATCGCCTATGTCCCACATGTTGTCGTAAAATACATATTAACTCAAGAGGGACTAGAAGGCAAAAGAGGCAAGTGGATTGCCAATATCCTTGAATATGA
>APFE030333586.1:40163-50193 GCA_000404065.3 Pinus taeda
ATGATTGGACTCCAGAACCTATATCCTAACCAGGATGGCCCTGCCCTCAAAACAATTTCACCATAGAGGGGGAATTGGTTAGCAGCAAGCTTGAAATTTTCATACTTAAATGGCTCTCTGAGCTGAATGTTCGGATTAGATAATCGATATCGAAACTTAGCTACTTCAACGGCAGGGTCTTTGATAGAAGCAAAGAAATCAAGCCCTTGCCGAATGATTGATTCATGCATGGGTCCTAGTGCTTCAATCACCCCTGGAGTCCTCATGAGATTTGTATGACTTCTCCATAACTGTTCTGGGTCTCTAGGCTCAGCTCTTACCCATAAATCTAATCCGTTTTCTTGTCTCTGAAATGCATTGTAGGCTTTAAGCCATTTAGTTTGATTGACTGCAAGTGAAATGAATGCTTGTAATTGAATGTCTTCAACAAAAGGGCCAGGGTTTAGCTCGGTCTCTTGTTCTAGTACAAGGTTATGCAGATAAAATTCACACAATAACCTTTGTACTTTTACCCCATAATGCTTACAACAGTTTATAAAATCATCTATAGTGTTAATTTCTATAGGAGCACCTGCCCTAACGGCCTTAATTTTCAATTGCAAGTATCTTTCCATTAGAAACAGGGCATAATTTTTGGCAGGGGCTCTACATGCTAGGGCATCATTGTACAGAGCACACAAGGTATCCATTTGTTTAATAAATACATCTAATCTACGAGTTACCTTGGCAACTTTCTCTTGCTCCTTTTGCCATCCTTCGAAGGCTTGGCTTTCTAACAGGTTGACATTCCTTAACTGCTGCTGTAATTCCTCATACTTTTCACGGGGGACCGTTTGTTCCCTGAGCTTTTCTGCTTCTTTCTGGGCTTGCTTCAAATGATGGTGAAGGGTTCTTGTTTTTGGGTCCTTTTTCCATGCATCCGTGGAGGCTGGGAGTTTTACTTGGACTTTCTTATTACGCTGTTTTGAATTCATAACCCTTATTACTCTCGAAGATGGTGCCTTCGTCTGAACCACCTTATCATCTTTTACAATTTTAACACGAACTCCAGCCCACTGCTGTTCCTTTTCAAATGGAACAACAGTCTGTTCTTCTTTTTCAATTGGAACAGTAGTTTGTCTTTCTGCTTCATTAGGAACAACAGTTTGGCTTCTGTCAAGGTTTAGGGTAGTGGAACGGCTCCCGGTTCTTCGCCTCTTATTCTTACGGGGTCTTATTGGCGTGGCCGAATTTTTTCTTGTTGAGGTCCCTACCCCCCTTTGTCTTGCTTTTAGAAGCCTAATCTGCTGGCGAAGCCTGACTATCACATTTAACAATGTCCCTTTTTCCTTTTTCAATTCCCTTATTTCCATCAACTTCTCAGAAAGAATAGCTGATTGTTTGTCGTGGGTTGGAGTGTGACTAATTTCTGGATTTTCTTCTTGAGGTGGCTGATCTGGGGTAAGAACCTTTCTTGGCTCTGTTGTTTCTTGGGCCAATTCTTCCTCTACCCTTATTTCCTCCGGATTCTCCTCTGGGCTGTTCCTGCCTGATATTTTTTGTTTCCTTCTCATCATGGATGGGTGAAATTTATTTTTTTGCTTCCTCCGTATGCACTTCCTTGGGTGCATCTTTTTCCTGGGTTTCTTCTTTGGCGTGGAGGTTGGATGGACTTAGGGGCTGGCCATACTCCCCCATATTGGCCAAAATATTGACCAATTCATCTTCCCCTATCGGGTTCTGTACTGGGCTTCCCCCTGCTGTTCCATTCCTTCCTCCTGCTCGGGCCGCTCAACTTCTTCTGTCTCGTCTCCTTCTTCTTCATCCTGTTCTATTTCTGTTGACTGTTCTTCATCTTCCTCTTCTATTTCTTCTTTGGCGGACTGCTCTATTTCTCTGTTGTTTTCTTCTTCCGCCTCTGTCCCTGTGGACTGTTCTACGTCCTCGTTACTTTCTTCTTCTGTATCTGTCTCTGTCGATTGCTCATCTATAATCTCTATTGCTTGGCTCGTACGAGTCCGGGGTTTCTTTAGCTCTGCTTGTATCCCTGGAAGCCGTGCCGACTTTCTACATTTTGCTGGTTGTTCAGATGTACCGGCGTCGAGTTGTTTCTCAAGTTTCTTTTCGGCTTGTTTTTTAGCTTGCACTTCTGTGCAAGCATCCTTCTTTCGTTTCTCAGGGTGTTGGGGTGTTCTATCAATTTGTTTTTGTTTTTTTGGGTGTCCATATGTGGCCGTCCTTTCATTAATAATATCAATTAGTTCTTCCCAGCTGCTCTGCTGCTGGGTAAGACTATGGCTTACTATCAAACGAATTAATCCGTGGTGGCTAACCACAGATTCTTTGTGTTGTGCCTTTTTCATACTTCGTGCCACATCATGCAATAGCGAATTAAGCAATGCAGGTAAATTCACAGAACATTTTTGTTTTAAGATAGCTAGGAGTTTTAGATGCCGCGGTCTTACCACGTCTTTTCTGCCTTCGCAAGTAATGTAGCTTTGGACAATTTTCGCCAATTCCACCCATGGCTCTCCTAGCGTTGCTGGTAGCACCCCCTTTCCTCGAACTGTTAAACTTTGGCCTTCGTCCTGAAAGATATCCACAATCTTCTGCAGCCTTTCCTTTTTTATTGTCCATATTGGTCCTGTGGCCGGTAATCCTGTAACTTTTGCTATTATATCGTCTGTGACCTCTATTTGTTTTCCTCTGATTGTGGAGTGTTCTTCCTGCAGGTTTTGTAAAAATTCCTTCGCCACAGTTTCATTAGACTCCCTCAGGCGGTTGAGGTAGGTCAACCATCCTGCTTTCTTCAGAATTCTTCGGGCTGCAGCTGAAACAGTCAATGTTTGTGGTTCTCTGCGGACTGACCTTCCACCCATGGCTTCACTTACAAATTCTCAAAGGAACAACAGTTGTTCGTTAAGACGCACAGAAGCTGGTGGCCTGTTTCTCCTTCAAATTTAAATGCCACGGCGTATGCAATGGAAATAACTTCAAACAACGACTCATGCAGAAGAAAACAAAAATGGCAAATGATCGTACCGTTGAGCCGTGCTATGATCGAGTACAAGATCTTCTCGAATAACGGGCTGACACGTATTCTGAGGAATAATGAGGTCACTCTCCCCCCCCCCCGCAATATGATAGGTTGTCCTAGCCGTCAAATAAAGGAGCAGCGTCTACTTCATCCGTGAGGCATTTATGGAACAGCTTATGAAAATATGCCATGTCCACAAAAACAGCGTATTACTGGAATCGAGGTGAAAAGTTAAATCGCTTTTAATACGTAAGCGACTGCGGTGAGTTGATGGAAGTTTGGGAATAGACATTTGCCATAATGAGCGAGTCTCATGCGGTCACTGTCACTAGCTCTGTAATGATTGGCAGTAATAAATAGTCATGCGGTATATGGTTGGGTAATTAAATTATCACGTTATAAGATACAAAGGTTCTAATTTCCTTACCCATTGGTGTAAAGGTTACGACTTCAATACCATTAACAGAGCTTTGCTGCCGACAGGTGTCCATAACCTTGGCAGAGTTGTTTATTTCACCCCGGGAACCATAGTCCTTTGTGTATGCGAGGAAGTGTTATGTGATGTCAAAATTGTAGGCCACTATGCAAGCTTGGTAACCAGTAAGTCATAGTGCCATTCACGAGGAAGGAACGGATAGTGGGCAGGCCGGCTCGTGGTGAGAGCTCCTATTCCAAGGGTTATTTATTTATTTTGATATACCTCCTGGACCATTTCCCGGGTGTGGTGGCCCTAGTGGGAATGCCACTTCACTTCCATCCTGATGATCATGGTAGGCCAGCTCGTAATGAGACTCCCTATCCTGCAATTTGACAAAACTGCTTTACTTTTTTTCTTGGTTTTAATAGAGAACCTTTCCTATTTATACACAAAGGGTGGTTCAACACTCCTTAAGAGTAGGAATGGTGGAAGAAGTCTTAAAATCCCAATAGGAAGGTATAGACTCTTTGATCTTATTGACGAATGATAAAAATATATAAAAGAATCAGCATGATAGAGATAACCAATCAAAACAGAGTTAGTGGAACAATGGCAACAAAAGGTGATAAATAAGCATAACTTTTCCTTACGTCCTTTCACCAATTCAAGGAAGTTACTTATAAAGATAGCGATTTGTGATTTACCGATTTCTGTATACTGTGCTTTTGTTTGCATCACATAAGTAGATAGCTGTATTTCAAAAAGAATCGAAAGATCATCAGTATTCCGCATCCTTGAGAAGGAACAAGCTGTTTCAAATCTTATGAGTAGTGCTCTTTCAAGGAAGGGCATAATAACGGTTGCTCGTTTGGAGAAAGGAGCAGTGGGAATTACTGGTACCGTTCAGTAAAATCAAACAAAAGTCGTTGCTTCAAACAGTGCTGATTGCTTGCGGAGACAGCAAAAACACACAAATGATGTTCTTTTTTAGAAAGGAACAGCAAAAATACTCAAGTGTTGTTCCTTTTAGGAAAGGAACAACAAAAATTAGGAGCGCTGTTCCTTTTGGAAAAGGAACAGCAAAAATCAGGAGTGTTGTTCCTTTTGGAAAAGGAACAGCAAAAATCACAAGTGTTGTTCCTTTTGGAAAAGGAACAGCAAAAATCACAAGTGTTGTTCCTTTTGGAAAATGAACAACAAAAATCACAAGTGTTGTTCCTTTTGGAAAAGGAACAGAAAAAATCACAAGTGCTGTTCCTTTTGGAAAAGGAACAGCAAAAATCACAAGTGTTGTTCCTTTTGGAAAAGAAACAGCAAAAATCAAAAGTGTTGTTCCTTTTGGAAAAGGAACAACAAAAATCACAAGTGTTGTTCCTTTTGGAAAAGGAACAACAAAAATCACAACATGCTGTAAAAAAAAATATGTACAAACATAATTCTAACAATTATATACAAATTGTAAGGAGAAGTAAATTTCTTAGTAAGCTACTGGTGGAGGAGACTTGTCTTCCTCCCGTAAGATCTCCATATCTGAATCTTGGCGTAATTGCTGACAGAAGGACTTCCGGGTAAGTGGTTTATGATAGAGACGGACTCGATGGCCGTTTGCCTTAAAGGTATACCCAGAACCATCAATGGTAATCAGTGTGAGGGTACCATTGTCATGTACTTTCTGAATTTCATATGGTCCCAACCAACGAGTCTGGAGTTTCCCGAGGAAGTCCTGAAATCTAGAGTCATATAAAAGAGCCCAGTCTCCTTCATGGAAGACTCTGTTTTTGATGAGAGAATCATGCCACTTAGCTCTTTTCTGCTGTATCAGGGCAGTATGTTGAAGTGCAAAGAGTCTAATTTCATCCAGCTCATTAATCTATTGCAATCGATTAGTTTGCACCTCGGTTAAGTCTAACCCCACTTCTTGTGTTGTTCGTAATGTTTGGATTTCAAATTCTATAGGAAAGATAGGTTCTTTTCCAAACATAAGCTGGTAAGGTGAGTGGCCAGTGGTGCTTCTCCATGTTGTTCTATAAGCCCACAGTGCTTCTAGTAGTCTGGCAGCCCAATCGCGTCTATGTGATGCAACTGTTTTAGTTAGAATTGTTTCTATTATCTTGTTGCTGCTTTCTACTTGCCCATTTGCCTGTGGGTGATATGGGGTGGTTATTTTGTGCTGAACATGATAATTGTTGAGTGTTGCCGCTATTCTGTTTCCAGCAAACTGTGGCCCTCCATCTGTGATTATCTCTCTAGGGAGGCCATAGCGCACAAATAGATGGAGTAAGAACTGTATAACAAATTCTTCTGTAGCTCTGGGCAAGGCTTCTGCTTCAACCCACTTGGTGACATATTCTGTTGCCACTAGAATGTATGTTTTCTGGTTTGATGGTGGGTCGATTGGCCTGACGAAATCAAGGGCCCATCGCTCAAATGGTTCAATGACTAACTGTGGTTTCAAGGGCATCTCATCTGAGTGACTAGGGCGTCCCGCCCTCTGGAAACTATCACATGCTTGGACAAATTTCTTTGCATCTTTAAAAATTGTGGGCCAATAATACCCTGTATGTAACACTTTATGTGCAGTCCTGCGATCAGCAAAATGTCTACCACATGGTCATGGCATGCTTTCAATATATCAAAGATTTTATCTTGTCGAACACAACTCCTGATTTGTATGTCTGCCCCTGTGTGAAACAAATAACCTCCAATCCAGGAAAATCTGGTACTTCGCTGGACAATCTGTTTTCGCTCATTAGGGGTTAGATGTTTTGGTAACTTACCTACTACTAGGTAATTGGCGACATCAGCATACCAGGGTGTTTGAACAGCAACAACAAAGAGATGGTCATCTGGAAACTGATCTTCAACTGCTGCTGCATCGACTGGTTTTGGCATTCTTGAGAGGAAATCAGCCGCCGGGTTTTCTTTGCCAGGTCAATCCTTGATTGTAATGTCGAACTCCTGCAATAAAATCAGCCATCTGGTTATTCTGCCATTTGTGACAGGTTTATTCGCTAAATACTTTATAGCAGAATGATCTGTGTACAAGATAACGAGATATCCAGTGATGTAATGTCTGAATTTATTGATAGCATGTATAACAACTAGAAATTCCTTTTCTGTTACAGTATAATTTAATTCAGCAGGGGATAGACTTTTGCTAATGTAATAAATGGCGTATGCTTTTCTATCCTCCTCCTGACCAAGGACAGCTCCAATGGCTGTGAGGCATCGGATGATATCTGGAATGGCAAATCCCAGTTTGGTCCGCGAAGGACTGGGGCTGTAGATAAGAGCTTTTTCAGATCATTGAAAGCATGTTCGCATTTCTCTATCCAAAGGAAATCAATAATACCAGCTAGTGCATACAATGGTGCAGCAATACGTGAATAATGTTCTATAAATCTTATGTAATAACAAGAGAATCCAAGAAAGCTACGTACCTTTGTTTGAGTAGTAGGAGTAGGAATAAGCAAAAGTATTTGGATTTTGGTTGGGTCTACCTGAATGTCGGCTGCTGAAATATACTGTCCTAGAATAAGTCCTTCTGTCATCATCATGAAGCATTTTTCGTGGCTTAGACAAAGCCTGGTAGCTATACAGCATTGTAGGACTTTTTCTAGTGTTTCCAATGCTGGGTCAAACCCCTCTCCATATGGAGTGAAATCATCCATATATATTTCCAATCCTTCATTTATTAGATCTGCAAATATGCTAAGAATAGCCCTTTGGAATGTGGCAGGGGCATTACATAAACCCAAAGGTAAAACTCGGTAAGCAAATGTTCCCCAAGGACAAGTAAAAGTATTTTTATCTTGATCTTCAAGGGCAATCTATATTTGGTTATACCCACTGAAGCCATCAAGAAAAGAAAAGAATTTCTTGCCTGCCAACGTATCCAATACTTGATCGATGAATGGGAGAGGAAAGTGATCCTTCTGTGTTGCCTTGTTTAGTTCTCTATAGTCCACACAAATTCTCCACTTCCCATTCTTTTTCGGTACCACCACAAGCGGGGAGACCCATTTACTATCAGAGATAGGGTAGATGAAGTTAACGTCTAAAATTTTTTGGAGCTCAGCTTTTACTACTTCTTTTAGATGAGGGTTTAGTCTTCTCTGAGGCTGTCTAACAGGTTTTGCATCATTTTCTATGTAGATGTGGTGTGTACACAATTGAGGATCAATTCCTTTCATATCGGGGTAAACCCATGCAAATGCATTTTTATATTTTGTTAAAATATGGATGAGTTTTGTTTCTTGTTCCAGTGTAAGGTTGGCATTAATGTTTAAGGTCTTCCCAGGTTCGATTTCTACTATTTTACTATGCACAACTGAAGTGACAGGAATTGTATGGTCATGCGCATCTTTCAAAGGTTCCTCTTCTACTTCGTTATCAAATGCTGCTTTTATCATATGACATTGGGTACGAGATGTGGGTTCAGTTTGACTAATAAAGTTACTGATGGCATCATCTTCTGTTTGATTTTTGAACTCTAGCACCTCTTGTATAGTTAATGGAGATCTAATGTTGTCAGTAAGATATGATACAGGGTGTCTATTAGTTTTGACTATTGTGATGCTTGGCTGCGCTGGGGGATATAGTACTAAGTTCTTAATATCTGCCCCCTTAGTTATGATCATGTTTCCTTGCCGACAGCCAATATAGGCATCAACGGTAGCGAGCCAAGGCCTTCCTAAAATTAATGGATGTCCATCTTGTTGGGTTTTAGGGTTTATTATCAGAAAATCAGTTGGGTATTCTCAGGAATGAACTGAGACCATAACATCATGCAATATTCCTTCTGGTCTAACCACAGATCGATCAGCCAGTTCCAGCAAAGTTGAAGTGGGTTCTGCAGATGTAATTCCTAACTTTTGGCAAGTGGACGTGGTCAATATATTAATTGCAGCTCCAAGATCAACTAACGTATTGGTTAAGGTTTTTCCATAAATTTGAACAGTTACTATTGGGTTACCTAGGTCTTCATACTTAATAGATGTTTCCTTTCTTGATAATAGGTCAGATAAAGTGTCGACTACCTGAACTCGTGGATTGTCTATTACATTCCTTCTTGGTCTTTTTATGCACATTTCCTTGATAGTTTTAGCGTATATGGGGATATCTTGAATGGCATGGAATTTTTATGTACAAATTTTGTAATTCTCCCAGAATGTCAAAATTAGGTTGCTGTATAGGTCGGGGTATGACTAAACATTCTGGGAACGGAGGAGAGAATGTAGTTGCTTGATTCTGAGTTTGTTGTATGTTTTCATCCTCTTCTTGTAACAGTTGTTCTCTAGGTAACTGATCTTCAATCTGAATTGTTTTGTTTCCCTCTGTTTGAATAATACACCCAGATCTTAGCTGCAGATCATTGCACTCCCTCATATCGGATCCTTCTTCTAGTGTTTCTAAAATTTGGAGTGCTTGGACCGGTACGTTATTTGGATTGGGATTGGGCTGGGCTGGGAGTTGGGGTCTGAGATTAGATTGGGGGTTTTGCTGTAAAGCTGGCAGTGTAGGTTGAGGGAAATGAATGTTTCCTACTGGCTGCTGTGTTGGTCTCTGCCAGTTATTCTGCTAGACTGAACTTTGTGAAGTGGGGGGAGTCCATTGCAGTGGATATGGGTTGTTCTGCCAGTATGGTGGGGGATAAGGAGGATTCGACCAGCCAGATTGGCCTATCTGATTTAGCCACGGGTTTGCAGGAAGGTACGACTGTGATGACCAATTTGGAAATGGGGGTTGAAATTGACTTTGCCATGTATTATACTGTTGAGTATTGTATTGCGGATACTGAAAAGAGGAAGCTGGGTCTGAGAACATACCAATTTGTCGTGGTTGCCACTGACGACGCTGGTTAAGTAGATATACTACCTCTGGTTCTTCTTCTGCTTCCTTATATACCGCTTTCAGTCCAGGTAATGAGGGACAACTTTCCGTAGAGTGATCCCTTGTACAAATGGCACATGTATGAACTATATCTAATGGACACTCCTTATGGCTATGCTTCTTCCTACACCTGGGGCAGAAGATTGCTAAATTTTGTTCTGCCTCCATTTGTTTCTGCTTAGCCTGCAAAACTCCAGATCATCTTGAAAGTGAACATCTATTCACTTGGACAATTGCTAATGATTGGAAAGGTTGGAAACCATTTTGTTATAACTAATTAGCAGGGAGAGGCAAGATATTTTATGTTTGGTAATGTACAATTACACTGTAGGGAATTGGTCCTTATATTATAAAAAAGAGGAAAGAAACGAGATCTTCTAATCCTTCCATTCGTCTTGTATGAGATACTTTCTTTTTCTAATGCGTAATGATGTTTCATTATGTACAGTGTCCTACCATAGACCACTGATATTGTAGCTCTCGAATGCTGGAGGTAGGCTAAGAATTGCTTCTGATGGTGTATGGGATGCACTATGCAATGAAAAAGCGGTAAAGGCCTGCAGAGAATTGCTAGTTGAACTTGCTGCAAGACAAGTTGTAAAGGTGCATGCCTACTTAGATCTGCATTCGCTGTAAATGGTTTCACATTGCTGTGATACTTCCATCATTTTCTTTATTTATTTCAATTGAAGGTGCGAAGCCGC
>APFE030333586.1:50488-61139 GCA_000404065.3 Pinus taeda
TGCGAAGCCGCTTGTCCCTCTGGGGGGCAAGGTTCTCATTCCTGGAAACTGGTGGCGAAGAGGCAGATCTGTCACACTAGGGGAAGCTAAACTCCTAGGTATAGAACTATTAGCCCAGTACCCGACTGAATCGAATAGCTCCTCGGTTACTCACAGATAATATTGACTCGATGTCCAATTGTGTAGTCAGTGTTCCTAGTATATCAGTTTTAAAATTTTCAAATAAATTCCCAATTTCCACACCTGTTACTCCTTCTGATGAAATTTTGTTTTCCCGTGCAAATCGATCATGTTCTGCTGGTTTGATTCGTGTGTTGCCTCTTGAACTCCTGATACATAAATCAATTATGTCAGCGAAACTTTCCTGATATATATCCCCTTTCCCCATAATGTTTAATGTTTCAACCCACTGTTCTTTCATGCCCCTTATTAATGTTGTTTTCAACACATTGTCAGGCAAAGGCAACGACGCATAAGGGGATCTTTGCATATTATACTAGAAACGCTCCACGTATTCCTCTAATGTTTCATTGGGTCTAGCTATCATCTGAAATATTTCATCTTTTAATTCTCTAGACCTACAATAATATTGATATTTCTTTAGGAAAGACTCTTTCATTTGCTCCCAGTTATTTATAACTCCACCACCTAATCCCATAAACCATCTTAAAGCTACCCCTTTCACCGTGGAGGGGAACAATTTTAGTTCTGGGGGTCAGTGGTGTAATCATATCCCCTGCATAGCACATCAAATTCGAATAAGAATGCATCGGGGTCCTCTGATGTAAGTCCGTGAAATGTCGGAATGTGTTGAAGGGGAATTGCTTTTATAGGAGCATTTGCTGCGGAATCCACTATGGGGTATTGTAATGTAGACGTTTGGGTGTTTGGCGGATTTTGAGCCATTGGATCAAATATATGCCAATGACCTTCCGGAAGATCTAAGAGGGTATTCCTAGGTTGAGGAGGAATGTTTTCTACAGGAACAGTTTTAATAGCACTTCTTCTATCTAGAATTCTCGTGTCTTCAATAATAATTTTTACTGTGCTCCCCTTGTCTGGGCTATTTAATGGCTGAGTTATCCTAGGAGGAGATCTCGGCTCTCCAATTTCCCCTGTTTCCCCTTCTCCTTCACAAAGATTACTTAGGTTCCCTTCCTGCAGTCGTTCTGGAATAGAATTTTTAATTTCTTGAAAGTCCTGTTCGTCAGTCTGACTATGCACCTCAACAAAGGCTTCAGATGGTGAGCCTGAGGCCTGAAGGGAACTAGTAGGTTGTTTGGAAGTAACTTTCCTGGGTCCTACCGAAGGCTGAGATTCAGCTTTCTTATAGATTTTGTATGTCGATCGACCAAGGGTCACCGGTCCCTTAGTTTTTTCTGGTTTTGGTAACGGTTTGGGATTTTTCTCTAGCTTTTTCTGCTCAGTCATGCACTCAAATTGACTACCAAGTTTTAAGCAGACAACAACAAATCTGCAGGAAAGCGGGCAAAGGAGCAGGGATTTTATATGCTCTGCACGTAGGTTCTTACCTTCCGTTTTCAAAACCCAATTCTTCCCTAGCAGGTTCGTACACTACCCTGGAAAAGACAAATGGCTACACTCCTTCCTCGGCAACGGCGCCAAAATGTAGAGCGGTAAAAAGGGTCTCTTTCACCTCTAGTTACCTCACATTAATATGTCAATCCAAGATCGTCTGGTTATTTCAAAGGGTGTCTCAGTCTGAGGCTAGCATTTTCCAGAGTAACGCTTGTAGTACAACTATTTAAAAGCTACGCAAGTAAATTAATGCAGATGTACAACTTAACTACTTCAAAAGACCAAATCACACCAAGTATTACATCAGCCAAAGGTTAGGCAACAATAACCCATCCTTTTCATAACTAATGAGAATAGATCAGAGGTCTGGGAGAAAAATAGCAGATGCTGGGCTCACTAAAGCCTGGGATCGTTCTTAATGATTAGAAATGAAACAACAGATAAAAGAAATGACAATGAAATGGAACAGCACATCAGCCAAGGGCTTGGTAGCAATAACGCATCCCTTTCATAACTGATGGGAGAATATCAGAGGTCTGGGGACCATGTAGAAGATGCTGGGGTCCACTACATCCTAAGTCTATCCTCAAGAAACAACAAATTAGCAATCTGGAAATGGAACAACAAATAAATGGAACAACAGGTAAATGGAACAGCAATTAAATGGAACAGCAAGTAAATGCAACAGCAATTCAGGAATAGGACAAAAATCGAAATAAGTAATAACTGAGTTATTTTAAGCTGCAACTCTATTTAACCATGCCAATTAAAACACCAATCCCTCAATCTTATATGATGGAAAAATACTATAGAACCTTAGAAACACACCATGCTTAATCTGCTTCTGTTAAAACACATACGACTGCATCTCATAATAAAGAATAGTCACATTCGATAACCATGTGAAACAGACTTTTCCAAATAACTTGTTATAATGCCAAACACAATCGCGAAGAGTTCTGTAATAAAGTAATAGTGTCCTGTAGGAATTAATCAATACTTAAAGAATTGGTAAAATAACATAGCATCGATATAAAGTTCAAGAACACGAAATGACTTAATCACAACAGAGCATGTAATAGAATATTCTCAAAACATAGCAGATTACCAGATTACTTCTATGAACAAACCACACAGAAACCATGTGTAATAATACAAGAGCAAGTGTCCTCCAAGGCCGGGCCCTTAGCCTCCAGGGGTACACCGCTTAAGATGGATCCAGGCTCAAAGATAAAAAGTGAACAAGTCTGTATTAAAGCATGCAATAAAAGTACAGAAACTTAAGTCTTCAACAGAACACAAAGATCATAGTCCAAATCTTTCTTAAAAGAAAATTACAACCCTCGTAACCAACAGTGCTATCCCTTTTATAGGAGAAATGGCGGAGACATCTAGATACAGAAATAGGTAAAATAGCGATCCCTCAGGATCTAAGATCCTGAGGGATTCGCAGAATCATTAATGCTTCGTTACTTCTTCCTTCTTCTGTTTCGCGCTGGTATCTCCGCGTCCTTTCTTGGGCTGATCCGTGTCGATCTGGTTCGCTTCCGGTCTTCCGTCAAAGGGACAGCAGTTAGCTTGTCTTTATCTTTACTTTTGGAATAGCCACCTTCCGCTTCTCCACCCTCCTACACATAGAAACGACGTTTATCAGTGCTTGTTATTAATCTCTCGTGTTTCGTTATAAGTTCTTATCATTATCTAAGTTTCCTATGCAAAAGGCTTTTGATTTTTCATGAAAAGATACCGAAATGACCATCAAAACATACCTTTCTTGGTACTCCACAATGGCACTGTTAGATATTCCTACGCATTTCTAGATATCATATGAAGCCGAGAGTTGGACCAACGACCTCAAGGCAATTATATTAAATCTCATTATGCAATAAAATTGGCTTATCCTGATATCCAAATTATCTCCAACTGTGATGGATCTTCTAAAGCCACAGGATCATCCTGCAGACCGGTATGATTACCATATTTATACATCTGCAAGCAACATCTTTTTTATCGTTCATAAATTTGATAATGTACCACGAAGTGGCCCAAAGACATTTGTTAGCCTGTGGACCCAATTGGGATCGGCACTGTTTCCGCCCTCCTCGAAACAACATTACAGGAACATCCAATAAAACAATACATTTGAACAAAAGCAATCTGGCTCTTGCTATGAGTAACTCTGAGAATAAAAATTAGAGATTCTGAACGGAATTGCAGCTACCTCCCTTGCGTCCGTTACCTCCTCAAGGAAAAACTCTATAACGTTGATGTTTCACCGAGGCCACTTGCTCGGAAGTCATTTTCTCTAACTGATTTGCGGGGTTCTGTTGGACGTCATGTAACCCAATTTTAAAGGTTATCGAGAGATCACCCTGTGCTTAACATTGTTTGTATGTCCACTATGCTGCTTGTTTACGGAGTTAGAAAGCTTCAGGAATAAGGTTCTTGGCATAAAAACATCCTTATTAAAATAGGAATAAGATGGATAAAATGTGCTGAAGACCGTTTCCAAAAGTCATTAAAAAATTGATAATTCAATCCAACTCTTTACAAACAGGCATTCTCTCGACAACCATGACAAGTGGGGTTCTATAGCATTGTGCATATGGTATTTTTTACACTTCTGAAGAGACAGAGAAGATGACTCAAGGGGCTATGAGTGCGAACATTCAAAGATGATCAGATACACTGGTTCTCCATTATTAATTCAATGACAATTGTTCTCTTCCTCTCTGGCATGGTGGCAATGATCATGATGAGAACTCTGTATAGGGATATCTCAAAATACAACCAGTTGAAGACACAAGACAAAGCACAAGAAGAGACAGGATGGAAATTGGTCCATGCAGAAGATTCAGGCCCCTTACGCATTCGAGCTTACTTTGTGAAGATGTGGGAACTGTTGTTCAGTTTTTTGGAATGACACTTGTTACAATAATATTTGCTATGCCTGGTTTCCTTTCTCCTTCCAACCATGGTGGGTTGATGACAACTAAGGTTCTATTGTGGGTGTTCATGGGTTTGTCCGTTGGCTTCTCCTCTTCCCGGCTATATAAAGATGTTCAAGGGCGCAGAATGGAAGAAAAACACACCAAAGACTGCTTTCACGTTTCCTGGAATCGTTTTCTGCATTTTCTTTGTATTGAATGCATTGATCTGGGGAACCTGCAATTGAGGATCCAGTGAAGACCAATAAAATCCTCAGGCAGATTCCAGAGGAAGCTTGGTATATGCGGCCCATTTCCTCAATACTAATTAGAGGCATTTTGCCTTTTGGAGCTGTATTCATTGAATTGTTCTTCATATTAACTTCAGTGTAGCTGCATCAATTCTACTATATATATGGGTTCCTGTTCATTATCTTTGTGATCCTCATTGTTACGTGTGCAGAGATTACCATTGTCCTATGCTACTTCCAATTATGCAGCGAAGATTACAACTGGTGGTGGAGATCTTATTTGACTGCAGGCTCCTCAGCATTTTACTTGTTTCTCTATGCCACATTCTATTTCTTCACCAAGCTGGAGATAACAAAGATGTTTCTGAGATTTTATATTTTGGCTACATGACCATCATGTCATGCTCAATTTTTTTGTTGACGAGTACAATAGGTTTCTATGCATGCCTTTGGTTTGTGCAGACAATATACTCATCAGTGAAGATTGACTGATGCTCTGGATGCAACTGCCTTTTTTTCAGAGGGGCCGTTTAAGTTTTAGTTTAGGGGTATGGTGCTTGTTCCTTTTATGTTATTTTAGAGGTTTTGGGTAACATTGCAGGAGACACCAATACATGTTGTTGAAGCTTCTTTCATTCAGTTCTCGGGTGGATTTCCTAATTCATCAAAACATTCATAAGCATGTTAATGTTAAGGTTTCACTTGGCTTTTCATATTGATACAACCTTTTACATCAGTCAGTTCATGAAGAAGTGTTGGCTAACCGTGATTCATTGCCAATAAGTATTGCCAAATCAGGTGGCCTGCTCCAAATCATCACTTCCATTTGTCAGGTCATGTAAAGTTGCCAAAACAGAAGACTTCCCAAGACAACTTGGTACATGAAAAGAGCACTCAGAAGACAACAAGAGCAGCCCTGTCATATACAGTGATTCAGTTAAAAAGAAATTTTTCTTCAGCTTACAATTGTTCAGTCACTAGTATCAAAAGAAAGGAGCACTTCATTTTTTACATCAGCAACCCTTTTTTCAGAAAAACAGAATAGGAAAAAGCTCCAGTTTTTGTGACATGTTTTGAAGCCATACTCAGGCAGTACTCAGGCAGAGAAACATGTAGTAATAAGCACGAAGAAGAAAGCAGTCAGTGCTATATGAGCGCAATGATTCAGTTCATGAGAGTGTTATGTCTGGGCCTCAAGGAACCAAGTCATTTAGCGGCCAACCAAGAAGTGTTGCAGTCTACAGCGACGATAGAAGATCAAGGCAGTCTGACCTGCTCTTCTTGGCTTTTCACAAGAAAAGGCCATCCCCAAATGGAGCCACTGTTAGCCTCCTATTGCAATAGGGGTTCATATTTCATGATTGATTGTTTGCATGCCAAATATGTCATCTTTTTATTACTGCAAAGGTTCCATATTTCCAGAGAGTTTCATTTGGATAAGTTATTCAAATTTTGAAAAGATGTTCAGTCAATGGAAGGCCAAACAGTTTAAACTTGGCTTCCCTGGGTTTCAATTGCTTGCTTTAGAATATAGAGATGAATATCTAGCCAAACAAGCTTAAAACTTGGCGGATTGGTAAATAGGTAGAGAAACCAGGGCGCTCATCATCTTAATCTGAGCCCCAGAAGAGACAAGGATCGATTTAGATAGGAGGATAGCTGAAAGAAAGGTTGAAAGGCTAGGTATGCTAGTTCAAGTGTACCCAAACCAAAAGAAGAAAAAATGCTAGGTGAGTAGGCCGGGTAGGTAGCGTTGTAGTGGCAGAATCATGACTTGGATCCGTTTCATTTCATGTTCTCAAGTGTCATATCCGTTCGCATCTCAAGCATAAGGCAGTTTCCATTTGGGGGAGTTCAAGCGAGGCATGTCTGAATTTCCCTTCTTTCCTCAAAACACTCGCTAACTTCCCCTAATCCGCTTAAAAAGACCTATTTTCCCTTTAAAAGCCTAAGATTCCTATCCTTAGCACTTTCTGATAAAATTGCATATTAACTTCTAACTTATTATCTAAATCCCAGTTATTTTTCCCTCCCCATACTAAAAACATATACGAGATCCCCTTAAATACATATCCCCTCCATTGGTTGAAATATAACCATAACTAGCTCAGCGTTCTCTGCTACTACTACAAGGGACTATTAACCTTTAGTTCTGTTTTAGATGGTTGTGTAAGAGATGATTCTAAATCAAAGCAATATTACACCCGATGTTGATAAAAGGCTACAACAATCTTCTGTGTGTTCATGACAGAGTGCATCACAAAGATCTGCAGCCTACACTCTTGAGAACCCAAAGACAATAAATCAACATTCTCCCTTCCATGGCAATCTTGTTGGCTAGCCCTTGCTGGGTCTTACTTATATGCCTTGGAGTCTAAAAACTTCTCAAACTTATCAGCGGTGCTGCAACATGAGTGCTAAGCAAATTATGGAGATCCCACCAGCAAGTGTTGGCGGATCAGACTTCACTGTTGCCATAAGCAACAGAGGCTTTGATATCCAAAAGGCATTGGAGTCCTCTAGCACAGTTGTCCTGCAGTTCAAAGATGAGCATTCAAAGGCAGAATGGATGAAGGCATTTGTTCACACTATATATAAAGCATCTACCCCTCTGTCCATGAGCATACCTGGAAATCTTAGTGGTGCTGAATCTGAAGATAAAAGCTGTCAACCAGTGGTTGTGTCAGAGAAGACAAATTTGTCTGTTGTCGGTACTCTACTTGAAATGAAGCTTCTGATCTATGGGAAGGAAGATAAGGAAAAGGACAGAGTTGGTGAAGAAAGAATGCTTTTGGCACTATTTGCTGGTGGAGGCAAGGTGAACCTTATACAACAGGAGAATTATTTGACTGTGAGGATGACATTTTATTCCCTGAGGATTGAAGATAAACTACAAGGTCATATGTCTACAACATACAAGTATATTGCTTGTTCTGTGCTGGAAAATGATAGTCAAGGTCTAGTTGAGGAGATCATTAATAAATGTAGCACAGTGTTAGCAGGAAACATTTCAGAGGATAGCTTTCATGTCAGTAACGAAGATGCATATTCTAGCAGTGATGCTTCTGATACTGAAGATTCAGGCCAAAATGTTGCTATTATCAAAATCAAACGATTTTCCTCTGCCTCCAATGAAACCTTTGCCTCAATCTTCAGGAGATCTCCCTTTACGAGAGAGTTAAATTCCTGACCTATTTTCTGCATATAGCTATCTCAGAAGGTTCAACAATTTGTTATTTTTAAGTCCCTTCCATCTTGATGATTTCGTGGGAATACACTTCTGCACAGTGCGCATACACTTCTGGATAGTGCACATACACTTCTGGACAGTGCACATACACTTTTGGACAGTGCGCATTTGTCTTCTCAAAAGCTCTGAGGTGCCACCTAGAAACACTTTCAGCTAAGGACAATGAGAAGGCATCAAAATGTTAAAGCAAACTTGATGGCAATCTCCTAGAGGTAGTAACATGGCCGGTTTATTTTTTTTGTAATGATATCATGCAGGCTGAGGAAGTTCAAAAAAAGATTAAACATACGAGTAAAATTTGAACAAGATATAGATGGAGTTTACATAATACTCAGAATGCGACTACATAGTGAGATATTCCGCAACAGGAATGTTGTGCCAGGAAAAGCGTTTGATGTCCTTAATAAAATTTTGGTTGATCGTGGTTCCGATCCTTACCTTTGTAAGAATTGAATGTTATGAGTGCAATCACCTTATAACTAACGTTCAGGCCGATGGGGTCATAGTGGCCACTCCTACTGGAAGTACAGCCTATTCTACATCAACTGGGGGCTCTATGGTAGCTTCTTTCCTGTATTATTAAGAGAAAATGAATATTTTAGTGGAGCCTGAGGTGCATGACATGTTTTCCAGCCTCTCTGTATTCGGCTTCATTTAAAAATTTTCAAATTTAGGATGGTGTGATACTTCATACTTAAAACTTATTTGGTGGAGCAGTTCCCCCTGTGGTTTCCTTCAATCTTGGCTCTCTGCGATTTCTCACGGCACCTCATTTTGTAGATTTCCAAAGAGATTTGAGGTCTATTATTCGATCTGGAGTAAAGAACTTGTTTGAGAATGTTGTAAAGCATTCATGCTTCAGAGATACACCATTCATTCTCTTACTAAATAAATATGACATTTCTAAGGAGAATAATGGGTGTCCAACACTTGGTTGGCATAGTAGATGCTCTAAATGTTGCGCCTTCCTAGCAACGCTGTTAATCATCTATCTCACACCATCAAAAAGGTGATATGAGGATCGAATATCCAGCAATCAACATCATTGTTTCAGGGAACTCACAAACAACCCAATTCAATTCCTGATAAGGTCAGCTAAAGCAAAATTAATGAGTCTGTCGATTACCTGCCAGCGCCGAGAATCTATTAAGGTGTCATATTGAAGTTCTTGAGTTATTAAATATAAATTAGATTACACTTATTATTAGCTCGACTCAGTGCCCTGTACGACTTCGTAAATCACTGAGCGATATAATTTGTAATCTCTCAAATACTTTGAACTTCAGAAAAGCAAGAAGCGATATCATCGCCATACTCAGCACCAAATTCAAGATATGGAAATGTTTTTTGAAAAAGAATGCCCGCACCCACATGACAAGTAGAGAAAAGAGGTCAGTAGAAAATTTGGCCTGGAACCTCTGCAAATAAAATTTTGGTTCCAGAAAAAACACACTCAGATGAAGACTCAACATGAGCGCCACGAGAACACTCAGCTGAGATCAGAGAACAAGAACAGTCAGCTGAGATCAGATAATGAGAAGCTCAGATCAGAGAATATGCGGTATAGAGAGGCACTAAACAACGCTTCCCGTCCTAAATATGGAGGTTCTTGTTGTGTCACAGGCAGATAAAGAAATCTCGTACACCTGGAGGTTGTATTAATGCTTTCACAGGAGATAAAACAGGGGCGACTGGACAGTTTGAAGTGTTTCAAAGGGAAGTGAATGCCCGATACGACAGCGAAAGAACATCAGCAAACCGACAAAGACTATCAGTTATGAATATCAGTAGGGGACTTTAAACACAAAGCAGATGGCAACAAAGGGATTGCGTAAAGATAAATAGAGCAGCTTACAGCCATCAAAGCTCACCAGCGCATATTAAAAAATCTTAAAGCCACTTAAGGGCAACAGAACCTCCTGAAAGATATCGACAAAAGGATTCAAATCACAGCCCTCAGTTACATGACTTGAGTTGCCAGCTGCCTCAACGCAGCTCTTTTTCAGATATTTATGTATTAATTTCCAGCCCAACGATGAGTTAAAAACAGTTATTACATAGATATTTTTTTTGATATTTTCCCTATGACACCTATTCAAGGGAAGTCTATAAATATTTCCCTATATAAACCACTCTATGGTCAGTCTTAAGGAGCGGGAAAGCAAGATAGAATAGGTCGATAGACTCCGATAGAGATTGGTTATGTACATCTGGTACGATTTCCTTAATCAAAGACTGTTGAAGTTTGGAAAATGGACTGTGTGCTGTGTTTTAATGTTTGAAGGGGGCATTACGGAATTCTAGAGCTGCAGCATGACTCAATAAGTGCCTCTCATCTATGTTTTTTTTTTAATGTTTTATGCTCATATCACCATCTAAATAGCAGATAGAAAGATTAGTCTAGAATTTGCTGAGCCACACTCTATGCTCAAGGTCTGCTATTTCTTTATGTTTTCATCTGAACTGGTAATGAACGTGAATTCCCTTTGCCTCTTATCTCAGCAAACTCGCCCATGTTTTGGCACTTATGTAAGAAATTTTATCAACTCCTAGACAGAGATATTTCACCCTCATGCTGTTACGCTAAATAAGGAGATTCTGTTGCTTCTCATTTCTTTAAACTTTCAATCCGGCTGGTTGATTTGCTACACTCCATACCTGCGCTGTATTATTGAAAGTTTTTT
>APFE030333588.1:0-18303 GCA_000404065.3 Pinus taeda
CTTTGTTTGGTACTAAATCTGAATGAACTGTAACATTATTAACATGCTGCTGATGGGTGGTTGTCTCAATGTTCTGAACAAAAACAGGTTTAGAATGATGACTTCTCTGTTTTAATTCTTCTTGTTGTAGCTTTGTCTCAAGCTCCAAAAACTCAATATTCTCCTGTGCATTTTGTAGACATATTTTAATATTGAATAGAGAGGTTTTGTTGATCTTAACCATCTCATCAATAGTGGAATGTATCAGAGTATTTAAAAACTCTAATGCATTATCAAGTCTAGTCATTTTCTTCATTATCTTATACGTTAAAGAAACTGATCACAACTATCAACCAGTGAAGAAGAAGCAACAAGCTCTTCTAGACAACAAGTCTATATACAACTCACGTCTATATAGTATTGGATGGGCTTTCTTCTCAACAGCTCGACTGTATATAACAGATTTTCTCTTCTCGACATCTTAAATCTATATAATGGATGGGATGGGCGTTGTTCTTGACAGCTCGAGTCTATATAATGAATGGGCGTTGCCAAGCATCAACTGTCGTCATGACTCTTGATTTGACTGCAGTAACCACTACCCCTAGTCTTAGACACAATTCCAACAACCAATTTTTTACATATAACATGTAAGCCTAACATGTATGGCCATCAATATCACTTCGTTGGGCCGTGCTTCAACCGTAATTGTGTGAGAATCTATCTCTGCAGATTAGTCACAGCAATTTTATGCTGCATCCCTTTCACGAAAGCGACAAGTCGTAAAGATTTTAATTCAAGAGGATGTCGGAATTCAATTCAAGAGATGATGTCGGAAGAAAATGTAAGAGACAAGTCGAAGTGTGAAGGAAATCACGGTCTATAGTGTCTACAACAATTCCAGTATTTATTGTATGTCGCTCTATGGGTCAGTCTGTCTTCAGTATTACAAACAAACTGCTCCGTTAAATGAACGATATTATTGAAAAAAAAACAACAAACATGTAAGGATTTTGAAATATCTGTTATATTTTTTCAAATGTATGGATTTTGACATATCAATATCATATTAAATATGTTTCCATGGGTGCCATTCATACCAATCTCCCCAATCACTATTTAGTCCCCGCACGCAATTGAAGCGGGTGTTCGGTACATCTCCCCTCAGATGATGAACAGACTTTGGCTCTCCAATTGGTTCTTAAACACTTCATTCTCTTTCTGTAAAAAGCCATGATTTTTCTTTCGTCGGTTGTGCTCAAGGCAATAGTCACAGATGGTTAGGCTTCACTGGTCCATTTACTCATAAGGCTTGTGAATGAATCATACCCCAAGCTTGTGGAGCAGACAAAAATTCAAGTCATCTGGGTTTTCCGGCAGCTTGTGGAGTTATGCGCTTCAGATTCGGAAACCCTTTGCCTCGCTCTGCCCAGGAGAATTGCCAACATTACAATAACACGTTTAAAATGTCTGTTACGCGAAGCCAAGCCAAGCAAGATGCGGGGATAGAGAGCCGAATTAACATTCCATAGTAACGGAATGAGCAGTACATGGGTTAATGAAACACCATAGGTTGATTTCTCAAAATGACAAACTGACGGATCACAAATCGAAACACTTCATTGCTCAAACCACAGCGCTGTGGTGATTGAACTTTACAGGAGCAGCTTTACTACATGTCCAGGCATTCAAACCAAGCAATGCGCAGTCTCGGGCGTTACCCAGATTATAGCGCAGAGGGCAGATGTGTCAGGCTACAGAAATGCAGAGCATGGGTAGAATAGGCAGGCGTGCAGGTGCGTACTAGCTAGACAGTTTGCAGCATGAAATAAGGATGCACACAATAATGAGATTTCTATCTGCAGGAACACAGAACTGGCATGCACAGAGAGGTCACAACTAGTGGCTCAAATTAATTATGCAGGGCAGGAGATCGCCTGCTCTGATACCATGTTAAACACACATAGGGAGCAACATAGATGTGAAAGATAAAACATGCAATACATTTTTTATTGACAAATGATATACATTTATAGTACATTATGTGACCATTGGGATTCACATCCCAAGGTCTTTTGGACTCCTTTTGTCCATTCGACTTCCACACTAACCCATTTAGGATTAGGTGTCCAACAGGATGGAGTAGCAGTAGGTTCAGTTTTAGGTTCAGAAATTTCAGGTTCCTCAACGAGTTCACCGGTAGAAGAAAAACTACCAGTAAGATCAGAAACTGAAAGCGGTTCAGAAATATACTCTGTTGCTGGAATGTGATAATCAGGATGAATAACCAAAGATGATTCTCCGGCCTTGGGTGACCCAACTCTACTTTCACTAGATGTGACAAGAGCTTTTAGCCCTTCAAGCTGACTCGGCATATATTCGGGAGGTTGCCCCCGAAGTCTACAGGATTGTCTCGGTAATTCAACCACGATTAATTAATTAATTACTTCACACGAAAACAAAGAAAATATCAAGAAAACCACCTAAAGTCTCTAAAGAACCAAACAATTGAATCACACACCTAACAATCTAAGAGTTCAAACCACACACAAACAATATTTTTCCATACCGAAAACACTACTTGGTGATGAAATCTAACCTCGCAGAATTCAATACAGAATGGCAGTTGGAACAGTTACCCAGACAACCTGCTTAATGAAACAAACTAGCACAAGTTTCTCCACAAAACCATCTCGAGTGAAGATAACCCCATAGAGAGTCTAAGTGAGTCTAGTCGACGTCTGTTCCAAGTACAGTGGGATCTTCCCTCCACTGTCACCTCAGGAAGAATTCTAAAGATTATAGCCACTAAGGTTATCAACGGAAAGAAATATACCTGGGGGAACAATCTACGATCCGATATGCACGCAAGGGCAGAGTAACAAGCTCAATCCCCTTGAAGGCTCCTTGACATAATCCAAGGTTTACCAACAAGTGACCCCAGGCTCTTCGACAATGGTCAATCCGAGGTTTACCATTTTTAATACGTGAATATCTTCTATCGTTCCCAATGAGGAAGGATTGGTTACCTCACTGGTTCAGATATGATCTCGTGCTTCTCCTTTAAGAGCAGCTTTCCCAGAGCATAGATGTAACAATTAGATTTCTTCCTACCGCAAGATTGACTACTTGTTTGTTTTAACTATCTTGGAGAGTTAATTACTCCCTACTCCAAGATACTAGCTTAATCTATGTTGGTGAGTAAGAGCCCTAGAAATAAAAAGATTGCTAGATGAATTTTAATTAAGCGTTAATTTTATTGGTTGTTTCTTAAGTCAAAAGGTATGGAGATGAAACTTTGTGGTGTGAAGACTCGACTCCAAAATGCTAAAAAATGCACCTAAGATGATCAATTCTTTTCCTTTTCAATGAATCTCTAGCTAAAGGAAGAGTTGAGAATGCAATTCTTGAAAAACAAAACTTTCCTTCAACATAAAAACGAAAAGAAAATTTTTTTGTTTGTTTTTGTCTTTTTCAAAACACTCAAACGAAGCTACTAATTATGTTCACGAAATAAATCCCTTTTCAATTCAACACTCAAAACTAGAAAAACAATTTTTCAAAAGAGAAACTAGAATTTCTAGATAACACACTCAAAACTATGAAAAATCTAATCTTGAGATCTAACTTCTTAAAACTAATCAAAATAAAAGCTTCAAATGTTTTTTGAGGATGTTTTCCCTTAGTTATTCAACAAACTAAGGATTAATTTGTTCAACAAGACAAATCAAGCAAAAACATCCAGCTATGTTTTTATAACAAATGAAATTCACAACTTGACCAAGTTCATTCAAAGTTTTGCAAAGAGAAACAAAATTGATTTCTCACCAAAGGAAGATCTCACAAACCGGCCAGAATTATCATGAAGACAAAAGATTCCAGGGTGATCTAAGGTCTCTTAGGCTTTTAAGCTTCAAGTCACTACAAAGACTGAGTGAAGACCAAACCAAACATGCAAAAACTTCTAGAAATTCATTCAAAACACAACACCAATGGAACTTGCTTATGAGAGACTTTAAACAGGATATATGTAGATCTGGGCAGAGGATAAAAGTAACAAAAAAGATCTAAACTAAACTCGACGAAAAGATTTCAAAATTTTCAAAAGTTTTGACAGGGTCCGGAGGCCCCCAGTGAAACTAGGTGCGATACCGCTCTGTGCAGTAAACTAACAGTGTGGTCAGGTCCGCACTGTAACTTAAACAGAACGTGCGGTCCTCGTAAAAATTTATAAAAAATAAAAATCAATCCAAGAATGAAAAACTACCCAATCCCACACACATCAAGTAAAAACCAGAAACAAAAAATCAAGTTTCTCAAATCAAAGATCAAGGAAAATTAAACAATCAAATCCCGTCCCCAGTGGAGTCGCCAATTTTTTAAGCGGATAAATCATTCTTGCGGACAAGACCGATCTCCCTAGTATCAATCGATATATAACAACAAGCAGGACAAGCAAATCTACCTTTCTCTAAACATATTTCGATTCATTAATAAAAACTAAGAGGTGTTTTAGACCCTACCTTAAGTCCAACGCTAGTTTGTGGCAGCCTTGCTTCAACAGCTTCAAAGAGTATCCTTTTAATAACCTGCAAACACAAACAAGCACACATCAAAGAACACCTGCATAGCTAATATAATAAATCATGTTCATCATAGTGATCAAGGAATCTGTGAAATAAACCATTAAACACAGCTCATCGAGAAAAATAAACTTGATTGTATTAACTTTGAGAAAGAATAACTTTACAACCTTGGTGCCTTGATGCTGTACAAGCTCTTCCCAGGGTCCAAGTAGGAATCTCCTCTACTTTGACAAGCCTCACTATCTTCCAAATGAGATCAAAAGGTATGTGGTATTTCCTCTCAAAAGCTCAATAAGGAAGACTAAGTTCCAGTAGCATTTACCCTAAAAAATATTCAGCTTTCAACCTCTCCAGTAACCAGCCCAAAGCTTCATTTTATAGTGCAAGGGAAGGAGGTTACAGGTCCACCATTGAAGGGATAGAGTCCTTCTTCAAGTGGATAAGCTCCTCACATCAAGGGGTTAGCTCCTTAAAGAATGGGATGCATGCACCCTCAAGGAGCGAAGTCGCCACCGCAAGATTCCCTCTAGAAGCTTCCAGAATTGACTCAAAGTGAGTTTTTAAGAATAAACTTGCGCCTTTTTAACTTTTACAGGGGTTCGCACCCATACATGCAGATACAGAGCGGCCAGGTGCGCAGGGGACATGACCAGTGGGTGAGGCATCGCGGGTAAGGCTAAGAGAAAGTGCGAAACTAGAGTTTTAGATATTTTTAAGGACTTTCTCTCATTTTCAAAGCTTGATATGCAGAGATGAGGTTTAAGACTTGCAAAGGAGGTATGTATGAGTGGTGATAGACTCATGTTGATTACAGAAAGTCATGGTGACAATTTTTCATGTAACATGGAAAAATTATCAAGGTTGGCCAGTCGTCAAATAAGCCTCCTCCAACCTTCAATGTTGCATATAAATACAAGGTGCATCCTCCTCATTTTGGCATCTCATCTCATTCATCTTTCTCTCTCTCATCTTGATTGGGTACGGATTTCTAGGCCTCTCTCTCTCTCTACACGTGCAAAAGGAAGACTCTCTTTTCTAGCTACTGCGTTGACAAGATTTGATCGAAATTTCAGGAGGCCAAAATTTCAGGAGACCGAAATTTCAAGAGGCTGACTTTGACTAGTGTTGACCCTGTTTGACTTTAGTTTTGTGAGGGAAAATTTTGTTTGGGCAAAAAAACCGAGGTAGTGTGATGCCTCCGTTGATCAGTGTTGACCGCCCTAATTCAAGTTGTTGCGTTGACTTTTGTTGACCAGATTTGAATGGTTATTTTTGCACTATTTTGGGCTGCATTATTGTTAAAATTGGCAACTAGGGCCAAAATCCATGGGGGTCACCTTATTTATGGCAACTGATATTTCTGCTGGATTCCTCTCTCTGAGAGGTGTAGGATTGATCTAAATATCATCCAATTCCAACTTTATTTATGGAGATATGAATTTATTCATATTATTGACAATTTGTCAAGGTCACCCAACAAGCTAAACAGGCAATTTTATCCCCAACTCAACCTCAATGTTGCATTTAAATAGAGGAGACCTCAAGTAATTTGAGGAGCACATAATCTCATGATCTCTCTCTCCATTTTTTTGGGTATGTCTTCTCAAAAGGACGTGGTGGAAAGAGAGATCTAAGGAGCCCTAGCCACAATCAAAGAAGAGCCTTAGCCACAATCAAAGGAGGCTCTAATCTGGAATCAAGTGGAGGCCCTAAGCCGCAACAAGAGAAGGCCCTAGCCACAACAAAAGGAGGGCCTAATTCATAGCAAGAGAAGGAGCCCTAGCCACAGTAAAAGGAGCCTTAAGGTAAGGAGAAGGGTCTCTGTTTTAGGGCCTCATGTTAGGGAAACTTCAGTGAGGAAGGGAAGGAAGGGAAGGAAATTAGGGTCATTCTCATGACTGTTTTGAATTGCAAATGAACCAACATTAAGGCCACATTACATGAGACTACTTATGGGCCATTTGTAAGGACATTTGTGGCAAGGTTCAACTCTATCTTGGGCAATGGATTACACAGAAGACATTGCTGGTAGACTGAGCCCCTATAGTAGGTTGTTGGGTGAGTATAGGGGCTGGTTCTAGCCTTATATTCCAGCGTTTGACAACAGCTAGGAAGGAAGACAATACCACAATCTTTTATGCCTGATCAAGAGGCTCTATGGTTTGTTTTTGAAGCTTAGGAGAAGGTTAAAGGACAACGAATAGTTGGAGGGATTGTTTGAAGGAAAGCCGCATTCAATAGGAGGTATGATGGGTGTGAATAGGGTGTTATAGAAGACTGAGTTTGTGCCCTAACCAGTGACCAGATTTTCCGAGCAAAGACACCAATCCTTGGAGCATGTAAAGGGTGCCAGATTTGCAGCTTTGATATAACCAGTGATGCAACAAAGGAAGGAGGGTCTTGTGGAACGAAAGCCACAATACCCTAGGTGATTGGTGGAGTAGTTGGAGGGTCTTGTGGAAGGAAAGCCACAATACTCTACGTGCTTGGTGGAGCAGTTTTAGGGCTAACATCTGTTGTATAGAAATATTCAGCCCTTGGTGCTAGAACTCTAATTTCATTGAGTCATCTTCATGGTTAAGATATCTGATGTTAGATCTCCTATTTGGCAAGTCAGTATTGACTTTAAATCATTGTACTCTATCTCTCTCTCTCTCTCTATTGAACTGTTGAAGACTAAGGAATATTTGATCGAGTGTTTCCCCACATCATGGTTTGTCCCTGGCTGGTGCCAAATCCTGTGTCCTCTTCTATTGGCTTGTCTTCTACTGTTTATGTTTATGTTCTATTTGCATTTTACTTTCATGCTAATGTGATTGCTAAACTGGATATTGATATTGGGCTAGAAAGAAAATTGAAGTAAATTTCTCTTAAGCATATAACATACCAACAATTAACAATTATCTTACTATTGGAAGCCGAGTTGGCCAAGGTTGACTGAGCTGTTTTGGAGGTCAATTTCAACCTTGTTGACCAACGTTGAATTTCTGGTTAGGGATTTCTGTTTCTGTTGTTTTGAATGATCAGTTTGGGCAAGTGAATATTGTAAATTGTACTCTCCCTCTTTGTTGAAATTTTGAAGAATTATAAGAATAATTAATCAAGGGTTTCCCCACATCGGGCTTTGTCCTTGGATGGTGCCATATCTTGTGTCCTCTTGTGTTGGCTTGTCTTCTACTGTTATTATTTATGTTCTATCTGCATTTTACTATCATGTTGATGTGATTGCTATACTGTATATTATATTGGGCTAATAAAGAAAATTGAAGTAAAATTGCTCTAAGCATAGAACATACCATTGTTATCCTAAAATTAATAGAAGTTCAAGGGTTTAAGCCAGGATTCAAAGAAGGAAGAAAAGGAAGATGCTTCAATTGTAATAGGTTTGGCCACTTTTCTAGAGAGTGTCCTCACAAGAAGGATACTCCAAGGGATGATGACAAAACAACTACAAGGGCAATGACAATCAAAGGAACAATAATTTCACCAACAAAGGAAAGAGGAATGCTCCCGCTGATCGATATGGAAATGGTCGTCCTCCCAAGAAGTCAAGAAACTTTGGGTATGAAGAAACTAATGTTGTAGATAAGAAAAAATAATTTTATTTTATTTTTTCCATCACCATTGTCTCTCCTTCGGATACATTGGATCATTGGTTGATTGATAGTGGTGCCTCAAAGTACTTCACTGGATATAAGGAGGCCCTCTCAAACTTGTTTCAAAAGAAGACAAATATGGAGATCATACTTGGGGATAATGTTTCCTATCCCGTGAAAAGGATTGGGACTATCACTCTTCACTTAAATCAAACTTGTTTCAAAAGAAGACAAATATGGAGATCATACTTGGGGATAATGTCGCCTATCTCATGAAAGGGATTGGGGCTATCACGCTTCACTTAAATCAAGGTCAAACCGTTCATTTACAAGAAGTGTTGTACGTACCCGATCTGAAAAAGAACATGGTCTCTATTTATGCAATGGAAAATAAAGGTTTCAAGGTGACATTTGTTGATGGGAAGGTACGTGTTTGGCAAAGGAACCTGAAAGATGCATTTGCGCTTGGATTTAGGGTTTAAGGTCTCTATGAGGTTAGAGGAAGTCCTTTCGAAGATATGACATGTGATACTTCTCTTCAATCCGAATTATGGCACCGAAGATTTGCTCACCTTCATTACAAAGCCTTACCTAATGTAAAGAAGATGGTCACAAGTATGCATGAATTCAACATAGATCATGAAGGAGTTTGTCAAGGTTGTGCAACTGGAAAGCATACAAGGAGACCATTCCCCTCAAGTTAAAGTCAAACTACCAATATTATTCAATTGATCTAATCGATCTATCAAGTATGTTGCCCATAACATCTTTAGGAGTATACATGTACTATGCAATTTTTGTGGATGACTTCTCTCGCAAAGCATGGAACTATTTCTTGAAGAATAAGGACAAAGTGTTCATATGGTTTCACTCTTTTAAAGTCTTGGTCGAGAATCAAATAGGGAATAAAATCAAAATATTGAGGACCGATAATGAAACCGAATATGAGTCAAATCAATTCAATGAATATTGTAGAGAAGCTGACATTAAGAGGGAGACCACTACTGCATATAATCTTGAGGAAAATGGTGTTTCTGAAAGGAAGAATTGAACTATCATAGAACCTACCCATGCCATGCCGCATGACCAAGGCCTAACCGAAGTTGATGGAACTCAACTTCAAGAAGCAATGTGGAAGTGTTGTTGGGCTTGGATTAGCAAACACTTCCGAGTATCGACAACTTGTGGGGGCCTTGATGTTCTTGGTACATATGCTTCGTTGTGAACACATTGAGTCAATTTATGGTTGAGCATCATCATATTCATTGGATTACTGCTAAGAATATTTTGAGATATCTCCAGGGCACAATCCATTATGGATTGAGATACACTGTCGGGAATTTGAGGCCACATGGATATACTAAAGCTGACTGGGCTGGTAGTGTGGTGGATCGTAAGAGCACGTCTGGGTGTTGCTTCTCTTTGGGGTCTACTTCAATATTTTGGATGAGTAGGAAACGAAATCGGTTGCTTTAAGCACCACCGAGGCCAAATACATTGTTGCAAGTATGGTTTGTTGCGAAGCTGTTTGGTTGAGGAAGATTTTCAGTGAGCTATTTGAGCATGTGCTAGCTACCACCGTGAAATTTTGCAACAATCAAAGTAGGATTCATGTTTCAGAGAATCCCTTGTTCCACGACCGCTCTAAGAACATTGATATCATGTACCACTCTATCCAGGATATGGTACAATGGGGAGAAATAAGGCTCCAACACATTAGGACAGGTGAGCAAGTCACAGGTATCCTCATGAAGCTTTTAAGGAAGGTCAAATTCTTAACCTTCCAAGAGAGACTTGGAGTCGTGGAAAGACTTGCCTGTGAGGGTCCTACATGAGTTGGACACTAAGGTCTGTGAGCTCTGAGGAGCTTGGGGTACTTCTTGGAGCTATGGGTGACCATAGGGTGAGTGGTTCACCTTCCTCTAGTGGTGCGCTATGTACAGGGTGAGTGGTTCACCTTCCCCTATGATACCCTATGATGGTTGACATGTGTGTAGGGTGAGTGGTTCACTTTCCCCTATGATACCCCATGATGGTTGACATGTGTGTAAGGTGAGTGGTTCACCTTCCCCTATGATTGATATATGCATAGGATGACTGGTTCACCTTCTCCTATGCCATATGAGCAGGATGAGTGCTTCACCTTTTCTGGGCGATGCCCCAACATACATCCTACCCATGGAGTCCAGGACTCACGGGAAGTACGTCTCATCTGGCCAATTAGTTGGGAAAAGTGGTTAGGGACCATAGCACTACTGATGGATGAATCGTGTACTGTCATACTCCCTATGACTAGATGCATGGTGTTCAAACAACTTGATCTGGGATCATGGATTGACTTTTGTCAATGGAGAGTGGTAAGGTCTTGTGACTCACTATCGATCACTTCTTCTTCATTATTACTTCATGGTTCAGTAGAATAGAGCAGAGAGGACATAGATGGTACATGATGACAGGAGGGCATGATGATGATAGATGGATTGGCATGTGGAATTATCCCTAGTTGAGAGGGAGTGTTAAAATTGGAAACTACAGCGAAATTCCACCTTGGGACAACTCATATGATGAAGATGATTATTACATTGGATTCCTCTTTTCAAGAGGTCCAATATTGATATAAAGATCATCTCATTTGGACAAGCAGAAGTGTGATTTTGAATTTATTCTCTCACATGTACAAATTGTTTAGGTCGATCTCAACTTAATATAGCCTCAAGAAGCCCACTAGATGTGTCTCTTCACCCACAACAAAGTGTATAGATAGAAGAGACCTCTCCCTCATTTGGACATGATTCACTCAATCATTCTTCTCTCTCTTCAACAGATTGGTTCATACAACTTGGGGATCTTCTCTCTCTCTCTCTCTCTCTCTCTCTCTCACGTGTGGCTAGGAGGACTATTTTTTTGGGCCAAAATAGAGCCGAAAATTTCAGACTATTTACCAACGTTGACCATTGTTGATTTGATCGAATTTGACTCCGCTTTTGGAGGAAAAATTTCTCTCTTGAGGCCACATTGATTGGCATGAAAATTGATGTGTTTGGAGTTGTTTGACTTGCGTTGACCGTAGGGACCACTATTGTTTGACCAGTGTTTGTGGGATTGTTTTGGGTTGAATTTGACCCTTGATGGAGGCCGAATTGATCTGCCTTTGATCGAGCTTCAAAGGAGATGTTTTGATGCTTATTTTACCAACGTTGACTTTCTAGTTAGGGCTGAAGTTTGATTGCAGAATTTGACAAGGTTGATTTGACTTTGTATTGTGCTAGTTTATTTGGCTTTTATAATCTCGCTCTCTTTGTTGAACTATTGAATAATAATATGAAAATTTGATCAAAGGGTTTCCCCACATTGGGGTTTTTCCTTGGCATCGGCCAAATCTAGTGTCCTCTTGTCTTGGCATGTCTTCTGCATATGTTTTTATGTTATCTGCATTTACTGTCAATGCGATTAATGGTTAATGTGATTACTACTGAAAATTGTTATTGGGCTACTAACGAACATTGAATTAAATTGTCCTAAGCATAGAACATACCATTGTTTTCTAAAATTAACACTTATACTTCTCATATGACTTCTGCAGTGTTTCTTGTACCTATAGATGGATCTGCCTAATCTTCTCTATAAATTTTTCAGCACTCAAAGCATCTCCTGTAAGATCTTCCCTCACTCCTCCTTGTTGCCCATATGCAATATCCAAAGGTGAAGGTGGCAAATATCCAAAACAAGTCTCAAATGGGGACTTTCCTGTAGAATTGTGGACTGCTTTGTTGTAAGAATGTTGTATATATATTAGATTTTCATCCTAGGTCTTCGGATGCTTTTGGTTGTATCCCCTCAAAAGTTGCACGAAAGTCTTGTTGACTACTTATGTCTACCCATCTGTCTATCGATGGAATGCTATAGATCTCTTCAACTTTGGGTCCATCTTCTCCCACAATCTAGTCCAGAATGCATTCAGAAATCGTGTACCCCTGTTTGAAATGATGCTCCTTGGTATCCCAAAGTGCATCTAGATCTGTCCAAAGAACAAGTTTGCTTCTTTTTGCACATTGATGGTCTTTTTACATGGCATCAGAATACACATCTTGCTGAATCTATCAACTACCATGAACATGTAGTCATGTCCCTTCCTGGTTGTCGGTAAACCTCCCACAAAGTCCATGGAAATGTTTTCCCAAGGATGAGTAGGTACAAGTAAGGGATGATATAGACCCTGTTTCCTATTTCTAGGCTTGATGGTACAACAAAACATGCACCCTCTTATGAACCTAGCTACTCTCTTATATCTTGGGCCAATACACATACCTTTGCAAGTTACCCACAATCTTCACTACACTAAAGTGCCCTGCAACCTTGGAGGTGTGAGCCTCTCTGATCAGCTGCAATCGCTCACCTTTAGGAACACATAACTTATCCAACATGTAGAGTAACCCATCATGGAGATGGTATTCAACCGTGCTATCACCATCGTGCACATGACTCTGACTTTGCAACTGCTAATACACCTCCTTGAAGTCCTCATCTTCTGAATATGGCTCTCTATATACATCATGGGTGAATGACTCCATGTGCATAAGAGTCTTCAAAGATGTGATATTTGATGTGGGTGGCTTGGAAAACATGTCGACCAACTTGTTTGTGCTTCCCTTCTTATACTTGATCATCAAATGAAACTGCTGTAAAAACCCCATCCACTTGTAATGCCTGGTCTGATGTAACTTTCTTTGGACCTGCAAGTACTATAAAAACTGGTGATCTGTGTGGATTATTGTCTCCTTTCCCATCAGATAGTGCTTCCACTTCTTCACAGCTTTCACCATGGCATAGAGCTCCTTGTCATAGGTAGGGTAGTTAACCACTGCTCCATGAAATAATTTAGAATGGCAGGATATAGGCCTTCCTCCTTGCATCAAGACAACTCCCATAGAATACCCACTCGCATCTGTCTCCACTTCAAAGGATTGTTGCAAGTTTGGTAAAGCCAGAACTAGTGCTTAGATGATTTTCTTCTTTATCTATTTGAAAGCCCTTTGCTAACCTTTTCCCCACTGGAAACTCTTGCCACTTGCTGTTATGGCACCTAGTGGTGCTGCTACTGTTGAAAATGAGGTTATGAACTTGCTCATGTACTGTGCTACCCCAATGAAATTCATAACCTTATAAACATTGGTAGGCACCGAATATTTCATGATGGCCTCCATCTTGGAAGGATCTATCGTCATTTCTCCTCCACCGATCACATACCCCAGATACACCAAAGACTGCTGCAAAAACTTGCAGTTCTTGAGATTTACTAGTAGCTAGTACTTTCCAGCACCTGCGTCAAATGTGACATATGCTCCTCCCAGGTAGCACTATATACCAATATATCATCCAAATAGACAATAATAAATGAATCTATAAAAGGACGCAATACGTCATTCATTAATCTCATAAATATAAATGGTGTATTACATAGGCTAAATGGCATGACTAACCACTCATATAAACCTTGCTTGGTTTTGAAGGTGGTCTTCCATGTATCTTCTTCTTTGACTCGAACTTGGTGATATCCAAACTTCAAGTCCAACTTGGTGAAGTACTTTGCTTGTTGCAACTAATCTAGAAGATCATCTATGCTGGGTAGGGGGTATCTGTCCTTGAGCATGATTTTGTTCAATGCCCTATAATCTATACACATCGACCAAGTCCCATCCTTTTTCAGCACAATGATGATGGGTGACCCACATGGTGATTTAGTCGGTTGAATGAAACCTTTTTCTAGCAGCAGCTGCAACTGTTTCTGTTGGAAATAATACTGAGAGGGGGGGTGAATCAGTATTATCAAGATAATTATTCCTTTTTCAAAAACAACTGATATACGCTACTTCAATTTAATGCACCTGCGTATATACGCGAATATGCAGAAGGAAACCCGCATATACAAAACAAGCTTTTACTTTACTTAATCTTTCTGATGATGATTGTTAATCTGTGATGCATAATCAAATAACAGTAACCAGAGACAGTAAAACAGAGCAGAAAGATAGTCACACACAAGAACACAAGATATAAGGTGGAAACCCAATGTGGGTGAAAACCACCTGCTGCAATTCGTCTCTATCTTCTTTTCAATTAGAAAACTTCTTTACAATATACTGGTGCAGTCTTTTTACCAGTATGCAGGCTGCAACCTGTAGAGAGCTACAAATCTCTCTCGTTCTCTAGCTTCTCCTGGAAGGGAGCTACAACCCCCTTAGCTCTTGCACTAGCCAAGATACTAGTTCGTAGGTGCTGGCCTACAGAAGGCTACAACCTTCTCTTTCTTCCAGGGACCACGTTTCATCAATTTTCAGACTGGATTCATGAACATCAAACAATCATCAAGAAATTCTTCATCAACCAAACTCCTTTTCACCAACTAGATCTGAAATCAAGTAGATACTTCTCTGCCAGCTGTACCCAAAACACAGTACCAGAAACCACACAACAGAACCCAGAACACAGTAGCAATAAGCAGAAACATCCAGATCACAACTTAAAGCATATACGCAATTTCAACAGTCTGCAACTTGCGTGCATACGCATCTGCGTATGGAACAACCTGCGTATATGCGCCTTTACTTCACCTAAACTGCGTGTATACACGCCCTTGCTTTACTGAACCTGCGTACAGATCTATAAAAGACAACACACTCTTCCAGATATTCAATCACTAATTAACCCAGATTATTAGACTTATAGATCAGACAAGTGCCACATCTAGTAGATCAAAATCATACAAAGATACTATCATCCAAGCTTAAAGATTATGACCCATGAATAGAACTTATCCTTCCTTTGGCGCTAAGGTTCCTCCTTCCTTCAGATCCAGATCTGCATCACCACCCAATATACCAGCTCTAGCACTTTATCAGATCTTCAATAATAATTCAGATGGTTGTTTGCCACAAGATCTCCTTCCTCTTTTATAGCCTTAGGCCATCCCCAATACCATGGTCCAAAACCATAATATTTCAATACCATGAACCCAAAACTAGGGATCAATACATCTGACGAGACGCCATGGTCCAAAGCATAGGCTCAAGTTCCAAGATCTAACTGCCTGGACCAAAAGAATGATCCCCAACATATACACACTTTTGTAAAGTATAACCCGTGTGTATACGCTCCTTCGTCTAGATGAACCTGCGTATATGTCTTTTTCTATTTTCTGAGTGCCTGAACTGAGATCTGATACCAAAGAAGGTTGCCATCAAGGACAACACCTGTGCCATAGCTTCAAACCTGTGCCATAATTCCAACAATTTCTTCACCTCACTTTCTTCTATAACAGACTTCCTGTACAACCCAATATTTGGCAATGGGGAGTCTGGCAATAGTTGGATCTCGTGCTTTAATTCTTTCTTAGGTGATAACCCTTTAGGCTCTCAGAACACATCATTGTATGCATATAACAACAACTCCAATTGTTGTTTATGTTTCTTAGTACACCCCTCTAGGGATTCCTTGCCTCTTATTGACTCCTCTTCAGACTGACTTTCTTGCTGGAACCGATCAATTTCCTGGTTTGGTTGGTACTTACCAGTGAGATTTTCGACTTGCCTTTGGGTGCATTGATGATGAATGATATTCTATCCTTGACGAGCCGATACTGGTTGGATATCCTCATGAATATTGCATCATGCATGTACATGTATGGACTCCCAAACATGACTCCACATACATCAAGGGGAACCACATCTAGGTCCACTTCATCAATAAAATTGATCCGAATTGGATCCATGAAGATTATCAAAGTGCCATCACTGTATTAAGACATGACAGACTTCAAATTTATGAACACAGAGCGATTTGGAAGACCTCTAGACAGTGGCAGATTGCAGCGAGCAAGGAAAAACGAGGACCTCGGTCAAAGCACGCTGATCGAGGCCCATGGAGTTCGCACAGGAGGCAAAACTGGCACTTGGGAAGCCCGGATCGGGAAACGGAGGCCATTTCTGATGCGCGATTAGCACTTCGTGCTAAGCTGAGAAAAACCCCTTGAGAAGGAAAGGCCCCAAGCGCTTGGTCACATGGGAAGCCGGGAAATCGTGGGAAAAGTGCTAAGGCAAAAGGCGGGTCTCACGCTCCAAAACTGGCAGTATATTGGGGGTACCCTTAGGCGGTAAGCGAATTTGGCTGAAACCGAGTGATTCCATTCATCGCATGATGCGTGTCCGGTGGATGAGAGAGAAAACCACCACTCATTGCACGCTAACGATCGAGCAAGTCAACCGTGCGAAATGAGCGAATATCGTAGGATCTGGGCTCTAGATCTGACGGCGGAGATTGCACCTGATGGAGGAACTAGATTTGACAGGGTAATTAAGCCGTGACATAAAGAAGTTTGAAGTTCGATTTGACCGTTGAGTTGGCGGATGAGTCATTCCACAGTGTAACTGAATTACCGAACCATCAAGGAAGAGCTGGCGCAGTTCATGAGAGGACAAGTGGCCACTTCCCTATGGATGATGGCGATGATTCAGAGGCAGGGAACTCCAAATGAACAATAGTAGGCGAACCGAAGGGGCGGAAGAGGAATAAAAGAGTCATGAGATAGATTGGCTTTAAGCCATGAACAGACAGAGAATAGGACATGAAGAAGAAGAGAGAAGAAGAGAACGAAGACAGAGAGAGTGAGAGAAAAGAAGAGACAGTGAAGCAAAAAGCAGAAAACAGAGAGCCAAGTTGACCTAAGGCAACATCGAGCAGACATAAAACTTGAGAGAGGTTTAAGCAAACATTGAGAGGATCTATTGGGAATTGAGCACCACATTGGGCTTCTCCCATTAAAGACCAGAGAGGTCAAGTTCTGGTAAGGAAAAGAGTTTGTGTACTCTAGTGGCTTGGGGGATCCAAGAACCACCCTACCAAACATTATCTATTTCAGGAGACTCAAATTGAGCTCCTCATTGTAAATCTCTGCTTTAAAGACACAATAAAAGAAGGCCACCACTGAAAGTTGGACCGGAGACATAGCTTTAGAGGATAGGGTGAACTCCTTATTAAATCTTTTGTGTTCTTGCATTTGCTTACTGTGTTTCTCTTGCTATTTTCCATTCTTCCAGTGTCTGTGTATTTTGCAATTTGATCGATCTGTTGCCTAAAATAACATAGACAAACACCAACACATGAGTCTGTAATACCTTCATTTATTAATTAATTAACTGAGGTTACTCACGAGTGATTATCAGATCAAGAGGTATTAGAGCTTTAGGCTATTAAGGTTAGACAATCTTATGTTGGTTTAGTTGTTGAATGCTAACTAGATCAAAGCTCAAATTAGGAGAAGGAGAGTTGGTCGAAACTAATCCTGAAATTGGGAGAGTCTATCCTCGGAAGACAATGTTTCCTAACCATAAAGTCCATGGTAGAAGAAATGTATAGGGACTTTAGAAAACATAAGGTTGAAGATTCATCAGGCTCTAAGCAAGACAAAGGAGAAGATGAGTCACATTCCCATGACCACTCAAAAGGAAAAGGGAAAGAGGAAATCTTTCTCATACCTCCTGATAGCCCTAAAAAGAAAGCATCTTTGATCAAAATAGATGTTAAATTTGATTTACCTATATATGATGGAGATTTGAATGCAGAAAAGTTGGACAATTGGATTAGACAAATTGATGTTTATTGCAGAGTACAAAATATCGACTCAGACAAGAGCAAGATTAAGCTAGCAAGCCTACACCTTGGAGGCACTACCTTGGTTTGGTGGGAAGGCAGAACCCAAGATGACATGAAAAGACATGGTAAGACCATCTCTATCTAGAGTGAATTTGTTTCTGCAATAAAAAAGCAGTTCTATCCATTGGCCTACAAGCAGCAAGCCATGATGAGTTGGCAAACTCTTCGACAATTGAAAGGGGAAAGTGTTCAAGGGTACACTCAAGAATTTAGAAAGAGAGAATTGATTCTAGGAATCTCATTAGACTCACCTGAGACTCTGTTGAAGTACATTGGTGATCTACACAGCTGCATGAGGCACACCATCCTCATGTTTAATCCCACTAGTATAGATGAGGTATCTGTACAAGCTACTCATCTAGAAGCTAGAGGAAAGAATGGAAGTCCAGAAGTTGGGGGATCATCCCAACCCACTGCAAGAAAGAATAAGGAGA
>APFE030333588.1:19052-37388 GCA_000404065.3 Pinus taeda
TGTATGATAGGAAAGCTATTTTCTATAGAGTTGAGAACAAGTATCTACTTGTTAAAGATGGAATCGAATACTTTGTAAGAGCTCATAAGCTCAAGAATAATTATACTCTCATAAACTCAGGGCAGAAGAAAAGAATGATAAATTCATGCAAACAATTATTACTTATGGTTGTAAAGGAAAAGAAACCTGATAAAACCAATGTATTTGAGGGTTGTAATGCTAAATAACAAGCTGATTTAGAAAAGGTTGTTTCAGAGTATGATATCTTGTTTCAAAAACCTAAAGATCTGCTACCCAAAAAGGAAATAGTACATGATATTATTTTGCAGCAAGATGCTCCATTGCCTAACATTGGAATGTACAGGTTGTCCGCTTTAGAAAATGTTGAAATCAAGAAGCAGGTGTAGGAGTTGCTCGAGAAAGGGTTCATCAGACCTCGCATATCACCATGTGGGTCACCAATCGTTTTGGTGAGAAAGAAAGATGGCTCATGGAGAATGTGCATCGATTACCAAGCATTGAATAAGATAACAATAAAAAATTGTTATCCCCTTCCTCACATAGATGACCTTTTAGATCAATTGAAAGAAGCTGTTTATTTCTCCAAGCTAGACTTGCGCAGTGGATGCCATCAAGTCAGAGTTGCAGAACAAGATGCATGGAAGATTGCTTTCAAAACAAAGCAGGGTTTGTATGAGTGGCTGGTTATGCCTTTTGGCTTAACTAATGCTCCTGCTACTTTCATGAGATTAATGAATGATGTACTCAGACCTTTTCTTGATGATTTTGTTATTGCGTATTTAGATGACATTCTGATTTTTAACAAAACGTGGGGAAAACACTCAAAGCATGTTAAGCAGACACTAGATGTTTTGAAAAGAGAAAAACTTCACGTTAAACTCTCGAAATGTGAATTTGGCAAAATATCTTTGAATTATTTGGGTCATATAGTAGGGGGTGGTGAATTGAAGATAGATTCCTCTAAGGTGGCAGTCATTGTAAACTGGCCTAAACCCAAATCTGCTACAGAAGTTAGAAGCTTCTTAGGAGCAACACAATATTGGAGGAAGTCCATTTCTAACTTTTCCTTAATTGCAAATCCCTTACATGCTTTAACATGATTGAACAAGGTGTTTCAGTGGGAAGGCAAACAGCATAAAGCCTTCGACACTTTGAAAGAAAAGATTAGTACAACACCTGTACTAGCACTGCCTGATCTTCAAAAACCATTTGAGATCCAAACAAATGCCAGTGACTATGCCATGGGGGTAGTGCTGACACAGCATGGTAAACCCATATGTTATCATTCTGATACTTTTAATCCTGCAATAATTAACTATCCTACATATGATAAAGAATTATATGCATTAGTTCAAAGTGTGAAAAAGTGGAAACATTACTTAATGGACAAAGAGACAGTAATACATATTGATCATCATACCACTTCAATATTTACACTCCCAAACTAATTTGTAGCAATCAAGGCACTATAGATAGATGGGTTTTCTACAACAATTTCATTTAGTCATCAGATATATAAAGGGCATACACAATACAGTTGCAGACATGTTATCTAGACCTATTATAAATGCATCTACTATACTTAAGCATACTTTTTTGCTACATGAAAGCTACATTGAACAATATGCTCAAGATATATACTTTAAAGATGTATATGCAACTTTAAGTCAAGGAAAATGAGTAGAAGAATTGGATTATCATATAAAGGACCAACTCTTATACCATTGTGAGAAGTTATGCATTCCACAAACTAAGAGAGTAAATATAATTAGAGAAGCACACACTTATCTGATATCAGGCCACTTTGGGGTAAGTAAAACAGTTGCATAGCTGCAAAGATTCTGTTATTGGCCAAAAATGAACGAGACAGTTTCTAGATATGTAAGAGGGTATACTATGTGTGCTAAAAGCAAGCCCGAAAATAGAAAACTAGGCTTGTACACTCCATTACCAATTCCTTCTCACCCTTGGGAAAATGTTTCCATGGATTTTGTTGGAGGATTGCCTAAATCTAGGAAAGGTCATGATTATCTATATGTTGTTGTGGATAGGTTAAGCAAAATGTGTATTTTGATACCTTGTAATAAACATATTACAGTTGAACAAACTGCAAAACTATTTTTTCAACATGTATGGGTTCATTTTGGATTACCCACTTCCATGGTATCTGATTGGGACACCTAATTTGTGGGAAAGTTTTGGTCAAGTCTATGGAAACTGATGGACACCAAACTAAAGAAAAGCACAACTTTTCATCCACAAACTGGTGGCTAAACAGAAGTAGCCAACAGGACAATGATCCAGTTGCTCAGAGGATATTGCAGCAAACATCCTAAGCTTTGGGAAGAACATTTGTGTTATGTGCAACATGCTTACAATAGAGCAAAACATTCTTCTACACAGAGATCTCCTTTTGAGACCAGTTTTGGTTTCACACCAAGGTCTCCTTTGGATTTTGTCTTTGGTAAAGGTACCGTAGTTGATGGACACAGTGATGTGGACAGGGCAACTAGGTTCATTGAACAGATCCAAGAGATCCACCAGGTAGTACATGAACAGTTGGAAAAGAGCCAAGCCATATACAAGGCAAGGCATGACAAGCATCGGATGGAGCATAGTTTCCAAGTTGGTGACCAAGTCTAGCTATATATCAACAAGGACATGATGCAAGGTGAAGGTAAAAAGCTAAAGCCTATCTAGTGTGGACCCTTCAAGATACTTGAGAATATTGGTGAGAATGCTTTTCACCTTGATTTACCAACTTACATGCACATCTACTCTATCGTAAATGCAGATTGCTTGAGATTGTTTGAACCCTCTCTAATTGAGGATCCCAAAGAGCAGAGTCAATTGCCTTCTATTGATGACCTGCTACCTGAATATCTTAATGAATTGCAAGAAGACACAATTCTGGACCGGAAGGTGAGGACGACGCACAAAGGAGATGTTGAGTACCTCAGAGTAGATCTCAAGGGCTCAAAGCCAAGCAGTGTAAAGTGGATAGAGATTGGACAAGTGAGACAATTGTACCCTCACTTAGTCGATGCTTGAAAACCAACTTTTGGTGGTCCAAAAGCTTTTTTCAGTGGGAAGGTCGTGATCCGAATTGGATCCATGAAGATTATCAAAGTGCCATGAATGTATTAAGACAGGACAAACTTCAAATTTATGAACACAGAGCGATCAAGAAGACCTCTGGACAGTGGCAGAATGCAGCCAGCAAGGAAAAACTGGCACTTGGGAAGCCCAGATCGGGAAACGGAGGCCATTTCTGATGCAGGATTAGTGCTAATCGCGCATCATTGGGAAAAACCCCTCGAGAAGGAAAGGCCCCAAGCGCTCGGTCGCATTGGAAGCTGGGAAACCGTGGGGAAAGCGCTAAGGTGAAAGGCGGGTCCCGCGCTCCAAAACCGGCGGTATATCGAGGGCACCCTTGGGTGGTAAGCAGATTTGGCTAAAACCGAGAGAAAACTACTGCTCATCGCATGCTAACGATCGAGCAAGTCAATCACGCAAAATGAGTGAATATCGTAAGATCTGGGGGCTCTAGATCTGATGGCGAAGATTGCGCCCGATAGAGGAACTGGATTTGACAGGGGAATTAAGCTGCAGCATAAAGAAGTTTGAAGTCTGATTTGACCACTGAGTTGGCAGATGAGTCATTCCACAGTGTAACTGAATTATTGAACCGTCGAGTAAGAGCTGACGCAATTCGTGAGAGGACAAGTGGCCACTTCCCTGTGGATGATGGCGATAACGCAGAGGCAAGGAAATCCAAACGAATAGTAGCAGGTGAACCGAAGGGGCGGAAGAGGAATCAAAGAGTCATGAGATAGATTGGCTTTAAGCCATGAACAAACAGAGAACAAGACATGAAGAATAAGAGAGAAGAAGAACGAAGATAGAGAGAGCGAGAGAAAAGAAGAGATAATGAATCAAAAAGTAGAAAACAGAGAGCTGAGCTGACCTAAGGCAACATCGAGAAGACAAAAAGCTTAAGAGGTTCAAGCAAACCCTGAGAGGATCTGTCGGGAATTGAGCACCACATTGGGCTTCTCCCATTAAAGACCAGAGAGGTCAAGTTCTGGTAAGGAAAAGAGTCTGTGTACTCTAGTGGCTTGGGGGATCTAAGAACCACCCTACCAAACATTATTTGTTTCAGTAGACTCAAATTGAGCTCCTCATTGTAAATCTTTTCTTTAAAGACACAATAAAAGAAGGCCACCACTGAAAGCTGGAACAGAGACATAGCCCTGGAGGATAGGGTGAACGCCTTATTAAATCTGTTGTGTTATTGCATTTCCTTACTGTGTTTCTCTTGTTGTTTTCCATTCTTCTAGTGTTTGTGTATTTTGCAATCTAATCGATCCGTTGCCTAAAATAACACAGACACATACCAGCGCATGAGTCTGTAATACCTTCATTTATTAATTAATTAACTGAGGTCACTAACGAGTGATTATCAGATAAAAAATCAACACTGATAACAAATCTAATTTACAAAGTTTTGTTACCTTCAACTCTGCATCCTTATTTACCCATCCCAATGGATATGAGTTTGGATGATCATGAAATTCTAGCCCCAATTTCTTGACCAACCTGTTACAATGAGATTCGCTTGTGATCCTGACTCAAATAGAGCATCAATGTTTGTCTTCTTAACCTTAATCTTTATATGGAAGAGTTTCATCATTTCTTTCTCTACCTATTGCTAAAGGCTACTCAAATCAACCTCCTTCTATACTGATGTACAAATGCTCTTCTCATCCACATCCGATTTGCTTTCCGCTTGGTTGCTCGAATCAGTGGCCATGAGATTCTTCTTCTTGTTCTTCAGGTTTAGCTTTGGATGCAACTTCCAACATTTTTCCTCTGTATGGCCATCGATGTTGCAGTGGTTGCTAGGATCTTTGCACTGTTGTGTTGTGGCTATCATCTTCTTATATTTTCCCCCTTTTTTCTTCTTCCTCTCCTCCTTAGAAGCTTCTTGTTTCTCCTTCTGCTTTGATCCACTTGATTGCGCTTTCTTTAGGCCTATGTTCTCTAGGTATTATGCCTGTACACAAGCCTTGTCCACTGATTTGGGCTTGAACATCATCACTTAATTATGCAGATGGCATTGCAGATCCCCTAAATACTTGAGGAGTACATTTGGGTTCTTTGGAGAGACACCCAACATTATAGCCATGTTCTTGAATTTTTTGGTGTATTCCTGCATGCTTTGGCCCGACTTTTGCCTGAAGTAATGCCACCAGATCCATTGGTCCTCCATGTACCCAATGGGATAAATCTATGAATTAATGAGGGTTTTGAAATTGTCCCACTTACTCATTAGAGGTTCTCCCTCCAACCTCAGGCTTTCTGTGTGGCTCTCCCACCAAGTCAGTGCATGGCCCTCTAATTTCAGCCACACAAATGAGATTTTTTGCCCTTCCTTGAACTGATGGATACTAAAATAAACTTTTAGTTGCTACAATCAGTGGTTCAACTTTAGAGCGTTGATCTCGCTGTGGTATGACTTGATATCGAATTTTTCTTCCATTTTAAACAGGGACTGTGATTGGTTCACGACACTCGAATTAGCTTGATCCTTTTCAGGTCGTTTCTTCCACTCGTTCTTTGTTTCTAATCTCCATTTTTATTTGTTCTCTACATTCAAACCCCCATCTTCTCTGGATATCCCCAATTTTCTATTCAAGGCCGTCATGAGGAGGCTTACATTGCGGTTGATATTTGTGGCTTGTTGTTCCAACCGCGTAAACCTCACCTCTACAGGATCATGAAGTTCATTTACAATTTTGTCGGCCATGATTAGGGTTTTACAATTTTCATCCCCACCAATCTAGATATTTGCAATCTCCACAAAATACCAAAGAAACTTTCTCTAATACCAAGTGATCCGTAAACTGTAGTGGATATTCCACTGGACAATTTGTCACAACAGATATGATAATATTATATTAAAAATATGAGATTCTACACTATTACAATTTTATTAAACTTTAATATATGTAGTTTCAACTGTAATTAGTGCATGCATGTGAATTAAAATTATGTAGAAAAGTAGAGAACAACAAAGTAAACTCACACACAGACACAAGACACAATATATGCTCTTTGGGAAACCCTTTCGGGAGAAAATCCAGATGGAATGTGAGGTCACGTCACTCGCTTTCTTATGGCTGCAAGTAGAAAGAGGTAATGCCTATGGCCCGTGGGCTGCTATAGTGCACAAATCCTCTCTATGCTCTCTACTTCCTATCTCTCCTGACTATCTTTTCTCAGCTATGGAACAAAATTCTCTCAAAAGAATGGAATGCCTCTTCTTCCTAGTGGCCCGATTATAAGCCAAACTTATAGCCTACTGGTGGTTATGATTTGACTACATCAACTCTTAACTAGATTTGTAATATAGACTCTTCTAGAGTATTTTACATCGTAATCACATGGCTAACCCATTTTCCATGAATAATGGGGGTTGACGTGACATCCTCCCGAACTATAGGTGTTAAAACAAGAAGTTCAACTTCTAAGTGGCATAACTTTTGCTTACAGACTCCGATTGGTATGCTTCCCATATCGTTGGAAAGATCTCTCTGTATATAATAACGTAAAATGGCGCATGTTGCCCGAGACTTCCTACGCACTTCTCAAGGCTGCACATAGACTTCTTTCCCTGTTCATTGAAATTGTAGGCGCTGTCTAGACACTACAGTAGTATAGTAACGATTTTTTTCTTTAATCAATTATTTTGTCTAGGTAATCCTCTGCTTCTGCACGTATCCTTTTTCAACCAGTCGACCACACGACACGCCTTGGCTATTTGAACCACTTTTTTCTGTGCCTAGATTGATTGCCTTAGTCGATCGGTGTTTCAGCTTGACCTTGTGTGCAATATTTCTGTACGACGCCCTCTGCAACTTCAACCCACCTTTATTTTTCTTGCCCCCCGGTCTGCTCTGCGACTTTTTTTTCTCTAGGATTGGTCAGTTGTCGATGTTGCTCCTCACTTGTCGTGTGAGCTCTTTCACAACCCGTCGACCCCTCACCACTGCTCCCAAACTCAATCAATTGGCCTTGGCACCGCTATCGACCCAACTGAGTTTACGATCCCGACAGTTGTTCGCATACACCCCTTGCGTATTGCGTCTTTGTAACTCGAATGATCCAAACTTCTATTAGCGGTGTCGACTCTTGGCCCTGATATTCATTATCATCTTGTACCTGTCACACCTCTACGATCTTGTGATTGGTCAGAGCCCATTGCCTATGCTTGGCCTAATCTCATTTGCGCCCCATCCATTATTTTCTTGCTCAGACCCCTATTTGTTATTGTTCGTCGTGAGCCTTGCGAGTGGTCCTAAGTTTGTCCTAACTAGTCAGTTGGTTGCCGACTGCTCTGGTGACTGAGTGGCAGCCTCGGTCAACTATGGTGGCTGGGTCAGCCTATCGACCACCCAGTTGGCTAAAAACCCCATTATACATACATATACATACATATATATATAATATATTATATATATATTATATATATATATTATATATATATATATAATATAATATATAATATTAATAAAAAAATGGCCCACCTTTAATTCCTACCATTTTTTTTTTTGAATCGTAATTTTTCTTTTTTCACGACCCTAAGAATAAAACTGTCCATAAAAAGCCTTCTCTCAACCCCAAATTTTTTTCCACCGATTTTAAAATTTTCAATTCGTATTATCCTAGCTAACTTGGCTATGACGATCCGATAGGAACCCTGAACTGTAATTTCAAGATTGATTCAGAGATTCAGCTCTGATACCATGTTAGACTTTCCTGAACCCAACACCTAGTGTTTGGTTCCCAAGAATTAATAAGTGGAATGAATACATAGCTATATTCATAACATATAAAAATATAGATTAAGAAAGAAAGATTACTCGATTTGAATCACACACATAAACATATTTCTTCTAAATCAATAGTTATTCATTGATAAATTAATCAAAAAACTTACTTGGGCTCCCGTACCAAGGATAATGGTCCAGCTAAGAAAATACAATATTAATCACTAGCCTAACTGCACTCTCTTGGATCCAACACACACTCATTGAGAAGCCTCTCTCAATCTTGTGCTATTGTTGTGTCTTAGTGCCTCACTTTCTTAAGTTAGGATTGGCAGCCAAAAGTAGCTTGTCAAGTTAACTAAAGATAAGTGACATTACTTTAGTTAACTATCCTATCTTTAGCTTTCTCTACTTTAACTCAAGTACAAGTCATAATTTATCTTGTCTTACATGCACATCTCATGCATGTCACACACAACACATCAACATGCGTGCAACTCACTTGCACACTGTGCATGTCAAATGCAAGCTCTTAACGGGGAAAATTAAGGTCCTTCTAGTCAAGACTGGAAGTACCTTCCGAGCTACAAAACTCAACATGGATTGGAACATCTTTGGCATAAGATGCCTAAATTGACCACTGTTGACTGTCTTGTGTTAGAACCTTCATTAACAACTTTTGGGTTTGACACTTGGCAATATATATTTGACTTACCATTAATGGACACACTGGAAGTGACCACTACCAACATATGACAACTTGAGTCAATTTACAACTGTTAACAGTAGGATCGACAACCATACCCATCTTAGGATCTAAAATATTTGTGGGAAGACAAAATTGTAATTGATATAGATGCACAACTAATTGATATGGGGCATAATTGGATGTAGCTGATTGCTTCTATATAAATAACTGCTCCTTTATGTTTCTTCTCAGCTCCTAGCAGTTTGTACTCTCTTGTACACTAGGCAAAGAAATTCTTAATGGATTCCCCTCTCATTGCATAATACTTGATCTCATTATCCTTATAAGGGATACGAGTTACTCCTCATAGTTTCACTTGCTTATTTACATTGTAACTCTATAATGAAATATTGGTGTACAATTTAGGTAGAACATATTGGTTCTATCATGTTATATTATTGATTGATTACGTTTTCCATTCTATTGTTTCTTTACAAATCTAGATATTTAACAACAAGGAAGTTTAATGAGGGTTCTTGGTTGTGCTTCATTTTTGCAAAATCTAGAGCATTAGTGGGATTAGTCATTGTTGTCACTTTAGCAACTACTCCTCTATTGTTTTGTGGCCAGATATAGTCCCCAGAAGGGAGGCTTTCCTAATAGATATTAGGGGTTAAGTAATCAAATAGTTTAGGGTCAATATCCTCGAAGGGTTCTACTACAAAATCATAAAGGGATAGATATCCAAATATTATGGTTTGGGGCGAGTTTAGGTATAATTCCAAGATGGTGACTTCAAAAGACCCTATGGCTAAATCTAGAGGGCATAGTAAGTCCTAAAGAGGCTCAAATAGACTACCAAACACATGTAATCTAGAAATTATATTTTGATGTTATAAACTAGGGTTTCAATCAACACAATTATATCATGCAAATATTTATAACAGCAATAACAGAACAACCCAAAATTTATAATTGACAAGTGAAAAAGAAGGGCTTTTCAATGAGTAAACTAGAAATTAAATTACAACAATTTTTTAGTGTTTAAAAACACAAAACAACAAACACAGCCCTATAGGTAAGCTCTAATTATTCACATTTCTAATTGGATGCATGCAAAGTCTTACCCTAAGATGATAAGGTCCAAGGTAAATAATATTGAAAAATGCATATTTCATGGTAAATTAACCCCAATTTACCCTAGAGAACATAAGAAGGAAAATTAAGATTTTGTTTTTTGTTTTTCAATTTTATGGGATTGGCACAAGAGAATAGACTAGTGCCTTTCTCAATAAAGGGCCAATGGAATCAAGGATAAAAATCAATGGAAGCAGATCAATATAATTGGTTTCAAGGAGAGAAATAAAGCTACATTTAGGTTTTTCAATCCCTTAATCCCTAGCATTCTCCTATCTTATTTGGAGATAATACGGGTGAAAGATACATTTAGGTTCCTCAAGAGAAAGTTGATGAAAAATCTTGTCAAGGAGATCTTTAAGCCACAAAATCTTCAACAACACTATGGTGAAAATTTCATCAAAATCCTAATTCTTCAACAAGTACAAGATGGAAGAAGATACTTACAATAAATTAGCACAAAATTATCATAGAATCACCATTCATCATCCAAGAGAGAGAACTATCCAATCAAAATATCCTCCTCAAGATTAATTTGCTCATTTAATGTTCCATAACGACCAAGAGAGAAGAAGCTAGCTAGTGCATAGTAGTTTCCAAGTGTGTGTGATAATGATCCAAGGATAATTTTACCCCCCTTTATATGAAGATAGCCAAGTAGAATTTATCCTTAATTTAGTCTAAATTCCCTAAAAATAATATTAAATGTGATTACAAGTTGGACAGGTCACAAGTCGATGTCCAAAGATGCTAACTCAATGATAAAATATACAAACAAACCTCGTTTAACTCACATGTATGAGCTAAAATGCCTCCAAGGGTGGTGTCATCCTCTAAAAGGTGTGTTTCTCATCAAAATGTGCCTTGGGTGACTCATGGGGGTTCCTGCCATCCCAAATGTCACAGTTCCTTATCAAATGGTGTTCAATCACCATACAAGGCTCTATCATCGAAAATGTCATCTTCTTTTAAATCCAAAGCCACATGAAGGGGATGTCATGGAGCTAAGGTATGACATCAACATGGAAGCCAATTCACCATCTCCTCTATAGGAGTGACATGTCATTGTTATCATCAAATATCCCTTGAAATAAGGCAACATCCATTAAGAAAGTGCAATTCTAGCCTAGGGGCATCTTGTCAATTTTGGGGTACATTATTTCTCTAAGCAATGCCCTAGATTTTGAGTCTAATGTTTCAGGTACTATAGGGAGAGAAGAGTGTCATCAACTATGTTGAAGGCATCCTAAGGTCAGTGCTCATCAAAAAGTGGTTAACATCCTAGCTCAAAGTGCCAAATGGAGTTATCAAGTGGGGTTGGACATCCTCTCTGAAGTGTTGGACAAGTGTTGTACAATTCTTTAAGGGATGACAACTATACTTAGGAGCTAAAATTTAACACAACTCACAAAATCAAGTGTTATCAACATCATAGGTGCATAACCCATAAGAGCATTAGAGTGGGCCATATGTAATGTAAAAGGTATCAAAGTACTTACACTCTAGCATCATCTTTAAATGTCATCCTAACTTATGATTGGCAAGAAAGTTACCATGCTTAGATATGGGAGGGCTATCACAAGGCCATATTAGGGCTTTCAACCCTAAGGGGAGGGAAAATTCCTAAGCCGATCGATCAATCAGTGATCAATGACATGACAAGGGGTTTACTTCATGGAGGATGTCATAGCCTTGTACTAGCTATGAAATTCCAACATTCTTTAGTGTTAGGATGTGATGGGGGAGAAACTGTGGGACTCGAGTTACACCTTTTCTCGGTGTATTTTTACCAACCCTCATTGAATTTCTTTTTCTTTCACAAAGATAGCTTGGGTTACAAACTTTCACTAATTCATCATTGACCCCTTGAAGTGTTTCATTGATCATTGGGGTTGGGATATTCAAAGTTCCTTTTATTTTTAGATAGCTCATGCATTAGCTAAGAACTAGGTCAGGGCTAATGAGGGGGTAGAGCTCATGCTACACTTTTTTCCACACACTTTCATTTATCCTTGTTGCTCATTTTCATTTTAACACTATGACTCATGTTTTTTCCTTTCTTTCTATTGCATCAACCTCTTAGGGAAAAGTTTCCAAGCCCCTACTCAAAGATGAGGAAAGTAGGGAACCAATATTAGTGATAGATAGAAATCAACCTAGAGATGGGATGTGGATAGATGGTAAAGATGGAAGGTATTAAGTATGGATTACCATGGACACACAACACCAATAATACCCTCCTATTTGTGCCCCTCCTAGTTAGCGAAAGAAAGGCTTCAAGGAAGGTCATACTAGACTAGGGGCAATTAATAACCACCAAGGTGAACATGGGAACAAGAGTACAACCAAAAGTGGTGTATCTTGTCATACTAGACTAGGGGCAATTGATAACCAACAAGGTGAAACATGGGAACAAGAGTACAACCAAAAGTGGTCTATCATTCAATTCAACCTGTGATCCATACTAGAATACACTTAAACACTAAATGAAAGCACTTACAGTACAAAAATGGTTAATTTACCTCATATTTGATTAACCACCTTCTTCGAATGAGCAATATAGATGTAAAGAAAACATTGATCGAAGCATGGATGTGAGGTATCTGAGGCTAGCCTTCTATTCATCATGATAGGGATGCTAGTTGGCAAGCTAAACAATAGGAGACATTTTTTCTCTTAGGGTTTACCCATAGGGGTGGTAACATTTGGATCCAACTTGGGGACATGTGCTCATTGTAGAGTCCATGATCCATGTTCTTAAATGAAGAATGCATTAGAATCCCAACAGTCCTTGGTTCTCGTAGACCTATTACTTGTGTCACTATAAAGAAATTATCAATAATAAAAAGGGCAAGGTGCTAATTGTTACCCTATGATTGGTAAAGTCAAAATTTTCAACTAAAATATGAATAGACATAAAACTAACAAGGTATGCAATAAAATCAACATGAAGGAAAGAAATGAAGGATGCAAAATTAGAAATGCAAGACACACAATCCTACCTACTCTAAACTATCTAAATGAAGCAATCAAGTCCTAGTATAAAGTGCTAAAAATTTGCCATCTACTAGTAATGGCAACTTAACTCCATCAAGGTTGGACAAGTAAAAGAATCAATTCCAATATTTCCATGTATCTTACATGTATAAGGGTCATCTCCAGACTCCTACAAGCATATGATATCTTATTTGAAATCATGATATGTGTAACTAGACTCTTTTTTTTGATCCTATACCTTCGTTTCTCTTTTAGTTTTTACCACCATAAATGGGTTGCGGAGAAGGTGAAATGTCTACATGGCATATATTGCTTTTTTTCCCTTCATTCCCATTTTCCTTGGGATTTTCAAGCTTCCTAAGGGTTTGGGGTTCAAAGTGGTTCCAAGCTATCTCAAGGTTTAGAGGTTCATCATGCTTATCTTTCATTCCTATGGTATTGTTACCCACGATTTTGTGGGTGATATCCCTAGGATACATTTTTTTGAGATGGTCCTCAGTTGACAGCTAGCATCCTCTTATAGCCACCAACTATCGCATTGTGCCATTTCTTCGCCACCTAAGCCAACTGTTAGCCTCCTGCTGCAGCAGGTTACTCATATTTCATGATTGACATTTTTACAGGCCAAATATGTCATACTTTGCATGCTGCAATGCTCCATATTTGCTAACAGTCACCAAAAAGAGGCCATGAGAGAATGCTACTCAAAGATCATCTACTGCATTCCAAATTTTGAGAATTATTCCAGTTTTGTACAATTTTCAGCTAAAGGGAGTTCCAAACAGCTTAATCTTGGTCTCCCTAGGTTTCAATTTCCTGTTTTAGAATATAGAGGATGAAAATCTGTCCAAACAGCTTAATCTTGGCAGATTCTTAAATAGGTAGAGAATCAAAGGAGCCCAACTGCTTAATCTGGGCCCTTGGAAGAAAAAAGGGTAGTTGGTAGATAGGAAAGTATAAAAAAGAAAAAATTGAAATGATGGGTCTGCAAGTCTAAGTGCACCCAAACCAAAAGAAGAAAAAATGTTAGGTAAGTAGGCTGGGTAGGTAGTTATGAGGTTGCAGAATCTTGATTGCTGATCAGTTCCATGTTTTCAGGGTGTCATCTCTACTCAGGACACTATCACCAGGCAGTTTTACGTGAAAGAGCTCAAAACAGGCATAACTAACTTCCTTTCTCCATCTCCCCCAAATCATTAACTAATTTCCCCAAAAAGAGGTCAAGATCTGCTTGATATCTCTTAGTTTCATCATTTTCATGTCATTAGCTTGGGTTAAGACCTGCTTCACTCAAAGAGAATCCATACTCTCTCTATAAGGTTCTATCTCCCCTTTTCAAGCCTAAGATCGTTGAAGCTTAGCACTTTCTTGTCATCTCCATTTTAACTACTAACACTATTATTTAACTCCCTATATTTTCCCCATCCCCCTACTAAAACTATGTAGATAATCCCCTTATGTAAATATCCCCTCCCCCTGGTTGGAATATAACCATAAATACTTCACTGGGAATTACTAAGTCACCTGGACTTTAGTAAGAACCCTCCCTCTGCAAAAATTTCCACTCCCAAGTGTATGGACCCCTTCCAAACACTAAGGGAACCCTTTCCAAATGCTAAATAACCCTCCTCGCGCATTCTTCTGTGAAAAATATTAATGTTTGTTTGATAAGTTTTCACCGTGCAAACACATTTACCCTTTTTCTAAAGTTAAAAACCCACCGCGCCGCGAAAAATTAAGCCTTTAACACGCGCGCACCTTTGCTAAACCCCACGCATCTTCCTTTCTCGTCCATCATCGGATCGCCTCCCCCAGATCCGACGGTCCTGGATCACATCGCGTGCCTGATTACGGTGGTAGGTTACCACCCGATGTCCGACGGTTTTCCTGTCGTACACCGGGACAGGTGGCGGCCTCCCATTGCATCGGGCCGCCCTTGACAGAAACCACCTCCGTACCAAAGGTGGTCCGACGCACAGGGAAAACTGCCCTCCCCTCACATAACAGGAGCGCCACCTCATCCTGCCAAGTCGCCTCCACGTCACGTCACCCTGCCACATATCCCGGTCCACGTCACCCCGCTGTACTGCCACGTCACCCCGCCGTACTGCCACGTCACCTTGATGACATCAGCATGCTGACATCACATCCGTACCCAAGGACCCCATTGTTGATGTCATCCGAGGTACTGCTGACGTCAGCAGCCAAAAAACCGAAAATTCACGCAAGAGGAAAAATCGTGCTTCGGAGCTCCGGAATGAGAAACGGAGGCAGTTTTCGATGCGCGAGCGCTAATCGCGCATCACTACGGGAAATAGGCCATATTGGGGAATCTTTAGGGAATATTTTTTATTCCTTGGCCTGTCTTGCACCGAGAAGGCCCAAAATTGCCCGATTTTGCCAAATTAAACCGATTTGAAGACAGGAAGAGATCAGAGGCAGAGATTAAAGAGTATCAGACCAAATTCACAAAGAGAAAACATGTCAAAGAGTATCATAAAGTGGCAGAGACCATCAATGTAGCGGCAAAGAGTATCAGCGAAGATCTTAACAGTGGCCCAAAGCAGGAGAAAATTTAATACCTTCCAGCAAAGTCAAAGAAAGAGGGCGAAGCCCACTCAAAACTCTCAAATCATGGTTATTGCACATTTAAAACTCACACCAGAAAAGAAACTTGCAAATCCCAAAGCACAAGTTATTCCAGCAGTACTGCATCGAGCTTAAGGGCCCACATTGCACTCTTTTAATCCAGCTACCTCTGACACAGTTCAAATAGTATTTACCTGCATTTATTTTGGCACAATTTTAAGGTTTTTTAGAAAGCTCTTTTTGCAGACCTGTTTTAGGTCAATTGTAATAAATAGTTTGAGATATTTGCACTATAAATACAACCCTGAATACTGTATTAAGGGTTGGTTGGTTGGTTGATTAGTCAACAAGCTATCTCTAGCTTATTTTGCTCCGGGAGAGACTCGCACTGTAATATCTGATAAGTTTCTATAATCAAAGAATGCTTATGAGCCTTGGAGAACGGATTGTTCACTGTGTTTACTGGTTGAAGAGTGATTATGGAATTCCCGTGATGTTGCATAACTCAATAAGTGTTTCTTACCTCTGTTTTCATTCATGAATTACGCTCTTAAACAACAGAAAGGAAGATTAGCTTAGAATTTGTTTATATACACTCTATGCTCAATTTTTGTTGTTTCTTTATGTTTTCCTCTATTTAAGCATAAATATGAATTCCACATGGCTCATGTTTGCCTTAACCCAAGACAGTTATCCAGGGATTCTTCATTGCCCCTAGATAGAGATCATCTTTCCCTCTGTTAAGTTAAATGAGAGACTCTTAAGTGCCTCTCATTCCTTACATATCATTCATCCTTTCAGTCTGAAGATTGTGTTATGAGCAACTATCCTGCTTCATTATTTCTCTTATAACCAGAAAGACGCACTGATAATCCTGACCCATGACTCCATGCCCAATGGTTTGAAAATTATCACTTCATAAATTGCCTCTCTACCTGAAAGCATTTTCCTTCTATCCAAACACAAACAAAAACCCCTGAGCCAAAAGCTAGCCTAAAATCATCAACAAAGTTGAATCATTAAGAGAGCCCTCTCTGATTGCAGGTGGGCTAGAACCTGCAATCCAAAGATTGGCTTGTGGTTATCTCGGTCGTATCCCTACAGGAGCCTAGGGACAACCTGAGTGATAACACCCCTCGAAGAGGCTACTTTTGAAGTCTTTGATCTATCTCATTCTTCTATTTTGTGAGCTGGTTGCATAACAATTGGTATCAGAGCTTTGGATTCTAGGGTTTTGCTGCTTCAAACAGGTCATCGTGGAATTTTCGCTATAATTTTTTTTATACGAAGCTTCAAAAGCTGCAATTAAAACCCATTTGAGTCGAAATCATGATGAACCTCAGGAATGAATTTTAGATCTTGTATCGCTACATTGTCAGATATATGAACTAGGGAAGTTAGGGTTTATGTAGGCTCTTGAATTCAATCTCAAACAGGTCACGTTGGGAAAATCGTTATAACGTTTTCTCTTAGCATTAGAATGAAATTTCGTAAACAGTTACATAAATAGGATAGACTATAGCTTTTGTGTATCTTTTTCAGGTCTGAAGGTGGAAAACATGACATATGGAACTTCGTACAAGTTCACTCTACTGAACGAGTCTATAATTAGGTCATTGTGGGAGATTTGACATAACTCTTTCTTGGAGAATTCAACTTGGATCAAACTTGTGGGGCTAGAAAGAGGACACAGATGGATATTAGAGGATGAGATTTCAGACCTTAGGGATCCTAAATTACAGATATACAATAGATTCAATATCAAGCTCCTACAAAGAGAAAAAATGTATGTAGTCTTTTTAAAATTTTTGCATAAGTTTGGTTTGACAAAATTGCTTGAAGTGATTCAAAGGGCACAATGAAGCATATTTGTCATTAATTGATGCCCTAAAGAAAGAAAATGGGAACACCTAGTAAGAAACCTGAAATCTCTAGCATGATTCATGAAGAAGAGGAAGAAATGCAACATGATATATCAAAATTACAAGACCAAGTGCAACAAATTTCACTCTCACAAAAAGTAACAGAAGCTAAGATGGATGGTTTAAAGAAAGGTTTGGAAGATAAGATGAATGGCGTGGAAGCTAAGATGGATGGCATGGAAGCAAAGATGAATGGTTTAGAATAAAACATTGAAGATTTGAAGAAAGACATGGAAGGTTTGAAAGATGGTTTGGCAAAGTTGCTACAAGAAATGCTTCCTAATAGCGAAAAGGTAGTAGAGGAAACTCATGATGAGAAAAAAAATAAATGTTAGTCATGATTTCATAGACTCTAACATTGGATTGAAGAACCACCATGTTCCAAAGATCAATATGAGGAAGTTTGATGGCAAGGATCCCATAACATGGATACTACAGATGGAGCAATATATTTTATCTCCATTAGTGGTGAAAAACACACAAAAGTACGCATCAAACTTTTTAATTTTGGAACCAATTAGTTTTATTGGTATCGTGATTTCTCTGTTAAACCAAATTGTCACTGGGAAATTTTTATAGAAGAAATATAGCAGATTATGAGGATAACAAAAGAAACAGTTTTTTTAGCTTAGATTAAATTCTCAAACCAAAGGGTTCAATGGTGGAGCACATTGAGGACTTCCAAAAATTGAATATAAGGGTAAAAGATATTCCAGAGGAGCATAGGGTTGATGTTTTTAGAGGGACTTTAAAGGATAAAATCCAACATGAGGTTTGCCTTTAGGAACCTGATTCATTAGAGAAGACATTCAGGTTGGCAAGAAAAATTGAAAGCAAAATTCTAGCAACAAGGAAGCCTACAAATCACAATTATAGAGATGGAAGTGTTTTTGCTCCTAGGCTTCCACAACCTACAAGGTTGACACCACAACAATTGGAAGAAAAAAGAGCAAAAGGGATTTATTACAGTTGTGATAGAAAATACACTTAGGTCATAAGTGTGTTGAGAAGAAATTATTTTACATAGATTGTGAAGAGGAAGAAGAAAAGGAACAAGAAACATCAAAAGAAGAGGATACTCACCAAGAAAAAACCCTAGAGAAAGATGAAATGAATCCGACCATATCTTGTAATGCATTGGATGAAATTA
>APFE030333592.1:0-19031 GCA_000404065.3 Pinus taeda
TTTTCAAGAATACATTTCCAACTGTGTAGAAACTAATTTAAAGTTGTTTTATAATGATTTTCACCTAATACTTCAAAAGTAACAAAAACCAAGCGAGAATAGAGTTGGCTTTTTTCAAAGGATTTTTTAACTTTTGGAAATGCAAAAAATAGTACTAAAAACATCAATACTTTCTAGATGTGTATTGAATATTGCATCATAATGGCATTATAAGTGTATCAAAATATAAAAACATTGCATCTTATTAGCATCATCTATGTTTCAAAATACATAAATTTTGCATCATGTTACATTATTTTTTGTTCATTAATAAAATTGATAGTAAATGGATCAATAAAGAGAAAACAGTAGAAAGGACCAACAAGGCCAAGGCTTGTGTTCAAGGTGATGAATAAGGGGCTTCAAAGACTAGTTAGGTCTATAACCATTTTCTCTATTCAATTCATCATGGTGCTTTTAGATTTCAATGGCTTGAAGGATTGATCCAGGGGATTAATTTAGTGTTAAAATTAAAAATGTGCAACATAGTTCAAAACCTGAATGATTGGATATATCTCGACGATCTGAATCCAACGCAACTTGTTTCACTCAAAACTGATATCGTATGTTCCAGATATCGTGTTCTGATTTATTTGCCAAACAACTAAAATTTTAAAAGTTGAAGTTGATGGTACACCCAATCAGCAGCAACCCATACGCTAATTGGGAATTTGGTTTGAATTGGTGATTTGGTTTTAATATTGCTTCATAATGGCATTATAAGTGTATCAAAATATAAAAATTTCGCATCTTATTGGCATCATCTATGTTTCAAAATACATAAATTTTGCATCATGTTACATTATTTTTTGTTCGTTAATAAAATTGATAGTAAATGGATCGATAAAGAGAAAACAGTAGAAAGGACCAACAAGGCCAAGACTTGTGTTCAAGGTGATGAATAAGGGGCTTCAAAGACTAGTTAGGTCTATAACAATTTTCTCTATTGAATTCATCATGGTGCTTTTAGATTTCAATGGCTTGAAGGATTGATCCAAGGGATAAATTTAGTGCTAAAATTCAAAATATGCAACATAGTTCAAAACCTGAATGATTGGATATATCTCGATGATCTGAATCCAATGCAACTTGTTTCACTCAAAACTGATATCGTATGCTCTAGATATCGTGTTCTGATTAATTTGCCAAACAACTAAAATTTTAAAAGTTGAAGTTGATGGTACACCCAGTCAACAGCCTGTACGCTAATTGGGTGATTTGGTTCGAATTGTAGGATGACTACCCATATAATTTGGGAAAAACTTGTAAAAGGCATAACTTACTCAATTTTTGGCCAAATAAGGGGTAGAAAGAAGCCAAATGGGGGTTTTTGACAGTTGAATCCATTGGAGACATCAATTTTGTTGTTTGGATAATGTAAAAGCATATAAACACACTTTTTAGCACTTAATGAAAGAGTCCCTACATTGGAAGATGGATGAGGAGATGTAGCCCAGGAGAGGGGTGAACTCCTTTAACATGTTTTGTGTTATGTGTTCCAGATATGCTTATTTTATCTATGTTTGGTCATAAATTGTGGTTAATTTCACTTGTTTTATGTGTTTATTAAATTGATCCTCTTCCCAAAACACATAATTTTCACTTGCAAATTGTTAAAAATCTTGAAGTTTACATATTCAGATCATTTTGGTATCAGAGCAACAAGTTATTGTGAAGGTTTGATTTGTTTGCAAGTTTTTTCTAATGCTTACAAGGTTGAAGCTTAAAATAGGAGAAGGAGAAATTGTGGAGCCAAGATCTCAAATGTCCATGAAAAATAAGGTTACCTTATTTAACAACTTGTGGTCTCTATGCTAGAGAAAGACAAGTTGATGGAAAAAATATTGAAGGTTAAAAGAACTCAACCATGTGCAGAAAGGAAAGTCAAGGTTGGTCCTGAAGTAAGACAAAAAACATATAGATAAGATTCAATGCTATAGAAATATTTTGGAAGCTCATATCACTGAAAGATGGAGGAAGCTAAAGAAAAGGGCCAAGGAAAAAGGGAGTAATAAATCTCTCCTATGAGTAAGATAGTATATCTCACAAAAGGTTCCTATCATAAGCTCCTAAATCTTGTTTTATAAAATATGACAATGATAATAAGATGCATCATGGCATCATGGAAGCATTATAAACAAGAGCTCGTGACATCACCATGGGAATCATGAAGGGCAAAATCCATGACAGACAAACATGTAGGATATATCTCTTGGGAACCTTAGTGGACATTGAAGGAAAGGAAGGAGTCATCTAAGACAAGGCTCATCATACATCAAGTCAAAAAGGAAACATCTTCCAGTTGGGGTTATACAAGATCCTCAAAATTCTCTGATGGAATCCTCATCGTAGGGTTCACTAATCTAGAGAGGAAGCAAGTCTTTCAACAAGAACTCCAAATTATGGAAATCATGAGATGACGATATGATGACATGAAGCAGAACAAGGGATTGCATATCTTTTCAATCAAGGAAGTTGCTGGAAGAAGCCTCGATGACCTGAAGGTAAAATAATGTACGTATTCTTGTGCTTAATATTATAATGTCATGTCATATGGTTGTAGGTAACATGGATAGGTTCTCCTATCTTCAGAAGCATGATCAAGATAAAAAGGATCTCCTCCTCTAAAAGGATGTAGGAAGGCATAAGTCACATTAGATGAAATCAACATAATATGTCCTCATATGAATTATGAGGTGGTTGACTACAATGAAGAAATTCTGATTGAAAGCTCCTAGGAATGGAATGTGTGAGGAAGGAAGAGATTGTGAGATATGCAACCATGATGAAGGCAATCAACATCCAAAATAACAAGAATATTTGACTAGGAAATCTCCCAGAAAGATATGAAGACTCTGATGAAAGTATGAAAAAGATGAAGACCCCTGAAAATGGATATATTTGGGATATGTGTCAATATGTGTGCAGGATGATGATACCTTCAAGAAGATGTACTGATGAAGATCCATCTCGTAATGTATGATTTAATTTAATATGATGTTTTGATTTCTTGAATAATATATGGATAATGAAGGGTTACTCAAACAAGAGTTGTAAATACAAGTGCAACTAGAATTCATGTGGTGGATAGAAGAAGGATGATGAGAAAGAAGTAGTCATATAATGAAGGTTCTAGATATGAATAAGGTCACTTTCCTTGAAGAAATGGATGACATGATGAACCAAGGAGGAAAGTGATTGATGGTTGTTTCCCTACAAGGAAGAAGCTCAACTGATTTTCATGACATCAAGGAGAGAAGTTGATCAAGTAGCTGAAGGACCCATGAAGAAAGAAGTTGTTGATGTATAGAAGCATCCCTAGTTAAGAGGGAGTTCTGAAAATTCCCTCATCAAGAGGGAGCTTGGATTGGATCACCCCTAATTAAAAAGGAGTGACAATTGTGCTTTTCTATTTCATGTGTCATGCACTAGACCAGGACTAACAACTATAAGTCTAGGTGAATAACATGAAGAGAAATGAGGACACATGATATCCTCCCTAGTTGGGACGGAAAGATAGACACAACATTCATGACATCAAGGAGAGAAGTTGATCAAGCAGTTGAAGGACCCATGAAGAAAAAAGTTGTTGATGCATAAAAGAGTCCCTCGTTAAGAGGGAGTTTTGACAAGTCACAACTATCTCAATACTCTGTCTCAACATATATACTATAAACATAGTCACAACAATCATTGTCTTACAAACTTAGAGTATTCAAAAAAGAGGATAGCAATCATCATACAATCTCGGCATATCTTCTACATATAGTCATGATCCTAGTCACAATCATGGTCTAGGCAACAAAGATCTTGGTGGTAATGTAGCAAGGTGCAATAATGATGTAACAATAATAATGGTGTTGTAGAGATGAATTTGGTGAGAAAGCTGCAATGATCTAAGTGAAACAATGATGAAGCAACAATGATGATGATCTCAACAACAATGAAGAAGAGCATTGATGTCTTGGTCTTGTGTGGCATAGTAGTTCAAGGATCATGGTCTTGGTATTTGTTAATTGGGATCTCTATAAGAAGAATTTTGTGTGGGTTTTATTCTCTAAGAGGGAGAGTTTTTGGCCCTCGAAAAATGCCAACATCTCATGTTCTTGCCTCTTTATTTTGGTAGCTATTTGATGAACTAAAGAAAACACACTCTAATAATAATAAGTGAAGATCGGAATAAGAAGAAAATTGAAAAACGCCTCACAACTAGTTATCATGCTAAGAAGAATCTCATTAATTACATTAACCCTGGATTCTTCAACATAAACAAAGATCATAACCACAAGTTTGAAAGGTAAGGACATTGCAAGTACTAGTTCTTCAAATTGTCTTAATGATACTCAATATGAAAAAACAAGAATATAGATTTTCCACATTTGAGTCATCTAAAAACATACCAAGATAGATACATTGTTTGATGTGGTTCAGGAGCAAATCTTATCTCAAAAGAAATTGTCAAGAAGTTGAATTTAGAAACCATTCCTCATCATAAACCTTATCCTTTAGATTGGGTATGCGAGAATGAAAAATTGTACGTGACAAAGAAATGCACTTAGATTTGCAATCACTGCAAGCATTCTTGATGAGGTTGAACTTGATGTAGTTCCGCTTGTTATATGTGGTATTGTTAAGGGAAGTCCATATCTTTATGATAAGAGAGATATTTTTCATTGCCATGAGAACACATATCATTTGTTCAAGAATAGAATGGAGTACATTGTTAGAGCGCATAACAAGAAATTAAGTTTATCTCTTATGAATGCTAGATAAATGAAGAGGATTGTGAATGTTAGTTAGAATTTTGCATTTTTAATGTTCAAGCACAAAGATGTTGAAGAACCTAAAGCCTTTCAAGGATATGAATCAAATTTGAAATTCGATTTCATTGAGTTTTCTAATTCATGTGATAAGACGTTTCAAGATTCTAACAAGTTGCCTCCTAAAAGGGGTAAACAAAATGAAGTGCAATTGCAGCAGGATGCTTCATTTTTTAACATTGATATGACCAAGAAACCAGTGTTAAAGCATGCAGAGGTCAAAAATAAAATGCAAAGGCTATTTGACAAAGAGGACATTGGTCCCAAAACATCTTCTTGTGGGTTTCATAATTTTTTGGCTTTCAAGAAGGATGGTGCATGGTGATGGTGATCACATTTGGTAAAGAGTCAAGCCAAGTGAAAGGCTAGACATGCTAAGCATCTTCATGATTGCAATGTTCAAGGTGAAAGGAACTTAAAATTTTTAAGTTTCCATTGATTGAAGACTGAGGAGGGAATGTTCAGATTCCTTCAAGGGAAGTTTTTTGTTCTAAATATCTTTGAAAATTGTAGAAAGATGTCATCTTTGACAGCAAGATAAGGACTCCAAAATTAGGCAAAGTGATGTACTTTCATGAAAAGCTCAAAGAGACAAATCCAAGCAAAGCTAATAATATTGAGGTTGGAAGGGTGAGGGAATTGTACCCTCATCTAATTGTTGACTGAAAATGAGCTTTTGGAGGTCCAAGAGCTTCCAATGGGGAGGATTTATCTAGGGGATCAATTTAGTGAGAAAAAATCAAGTGTGTGACAGAGCTTGAAACCTGAAAGGCTAAATATATTTCATGATATGAATCCAACACAACTCATTTCACTCAAAACTGATATCATACGCTCCCAATATCATGTTCTGGTTGATTTTCCAAACAACTAAAATTTTAAAAGTTGAAGTTGCAGGTACACCCAATAAGAAGTTTGTATGTTGACTGTGTTTATACAAAACTATGGATGGATGACACTTGTCTTGTTCTTATTGGCTCGTGTATGGTGGTTATTTATTTGTTCATTGGTTTTTGTGTTGGACCAATGGGGAAGATCCATGTGGGCCAATCAGTGGCTACCACATGGCCTCCTCTTATTTAGAAAAATTCAGTTTATAACTAGATCAGGGTTCCATGGGATTCAAACAATAGACCTCTGGAGTGGCAGCATAGTGCTCCACCACCACGCCACAAGTGTTTCTTAATAAATATGGTGGATGGGTGTTATTAAAAGTTTAATGGTAGCACATATGGGGGAAGGGGCCAGGCTAAGCCCTAGCCCCTAGCCACCCTAGTGCCCATGGGACTGTAGGCGGAGGGGCTAAGAGGCTAGGCCTTAGCCTGACGCATGACCACAACACCCCACAAACAACGTAGTCAGAGCCCAATGAAAAGAATCATGGCAATAAAGTTTAAGGGGCTAGCCTCAGGGTCACATGGCACCCCATAACATTGGGTGCACAGAAAAGAGGAGGGAGTGAGACCCCAAGGGACATGAAAACCACATGATTGTAGGCACGAAGGAGATAAGGGGGCTAGCTCTAGTTCACTAAGATCCAATGCGAGGGGAGTGCAGCCTTATCACAGGCGCTTAAACAGTTGGTGGAGTTAGGCCCTTGAATCTCGGCCCTTAATGTGGTCGTATGTGCTAACATGACCAAGTTTTTTGGAACTGGGGGCTTAATGTGAGGATTAATGGTCCTACAATTTCACCCATCAAGCAGGATTGTAGGCCAAGTTTTCATGCCGGTTCTGGGCTTGGGGCACTCAAGCTAGATTTGGATCGAATTATAGGATGACTAGCCATATAATTCAGGAAAAACTTGTAACAGGCATAACTTACTCAATTTTTGGCCAAATGAGGCGCATAAAGAACACAAATGGGGGTTTTTGACAGTGCTAAATCCATTGAAGACATTATTTTTGTTGTTTGAATAATGTAAATCATGTAAAATCACTTATGATCACTTAATGAAAGAGGCCCTGCATTGGAAGCTGGACCAGGAGATGTAGCCCAGGAAAGGGGTGAAGTCTTTTATCATGTTCTATGTTATGTGTTTCAGATATACTTATTTTGTCTCTATTTGGATGTAAATATTCTTTAAGTTCACTTGTTTTACGTGTTTAGTAAATTGATCCTCTACCCAAAACACATAATTTTCACTTGGAAATTGCTAAAACTCTTCAAGTTTACATATTCAGATCAAGGATAATGCAAGAGGTGTAACAAAGAGCTATGGCCAATATTTTTGTTTGTTTGTAAAAAATCAAATGATTAGAGCTAAAATAAATGTTCAAAAATGAGAGATTTAATGATTAGAGACCAATTTAACCAATGTAAACTTTTCCACAAAAGGAAAAACATTGTAATATACTTTTATTGTAAATATAAAAAAATATTAATATATTCAAATTCATTCTTGGGGGTATTTTTAATGTATTTTTGTCCTAGATTTCATTCTTGGGGGTATTTTTAATGTATTTTCACTATATTATCATGCTACTAATGGTTATGTAAGGATATTTTGGTTCTCTATTGGAAAAGAACATGAAGTTTGTATCACATTTCATTATGACTTGAGGTATACTTTTCAAAATAACATTTGGGTTAGGATTCACATCAATATTTCCACTACATTTTTTTATCTTTCCCATATCGTTTTAATGTGCCTTAGGTCTCACCCTATTAGGTTGCAACATTAACCATGCCTTTTTGCACATCGTGATTTGTGTGGTAAAACCTACCCTTCATGGGTGCCCTAGATTAGCACTCAATTTATGCCTCGGTGCCCATGCTACATTCATTTGTAGGTCTACTGGTCCTTTTTAGAGCCCACCATGATATCAAAAGTGAGCCTCATGCCTCTCTTTGTATTTTATTTCTAGCCATCTATAACCTTTACAGGGGGATCCCCACTCTTTTTATTTTTAATTTTTGGTCACCTATGCCTATGATATTCAATGTCTTGATACATTTTATCATAACATTGCTTGCCTTCATCACACTTCCCACCTTTGTAGCCATGCTTAATCTCTTTCCTTCACATTAACCTTACCTCCATCTTGCAACCTCTCTCACCCTTTTAGAGAGATCATTGCAATGAGTAGATTTCCATATCCATACACTTTGCCATTTTCTCTTGCTTTTCTTAGGTAAATTTTGTTAGCATCAGAACTAAATCCATACAATGATATCACTTGTCTATCTGGAATTAGCTTTATTTTGGTCTTATTTTCACACTCATTAAACAATGAAAATCCCAAGCTTCTTTTGCACTTTTTTCATGCTCATAATATCACTTGAAGATGTCAAATTATTTCCATTCTTTCCTACTTGTTAGTCAAGAGTAAAGTCAGCGAGCAAGCTCTTCCCTATTCTCATGTTCGTTAAACCATAAGAAAGACATGAGTGTACTTTTATTTCTTTTTCGAGCTCACTATGAAAGTCATGAAAAAGACATTGATTTGAGTATTCTTTTAACTATTTTTCATTCTCATCAAGACTAAATTAAAAAGACACTATCAAAGTCACTTGTATTCTCTTTCACGGGCATTAAAATTTGAAAGGGATCATCTATAAAAAAAGGGTAAAAGGGTGGAAGAGCCTATTTCTCTTCATTTTATCATGGTTGTTGTGACTCCCTTGAAAATGGAACTTGTTTGAGTCATACTCTTACATTTTGTCTTTTCCTGGATTTAGAACCACATCATTAGCATAGTCGCTCTATTATTGAGTCAATATCTCACCATATTGGTTACCCTTCCAGGTTTGGGTGTGACAAAGGACCCTTCCAAGACCTTTTTCTTTCATGATGTGTTAAATTGCATTTTTAAAAGAACATAAGTGAATGCATTTGCATGTTGTAAAGAAGAGGAACATGTCAATCATCAACACATGAAAACATAAGTCGTTGATAACGGAGTTTGTCCAGGAGGGACTACATCTCCGGGTCCTAGTGTTAAGATGGTGTAGGCCGCTGCATTAAGTGTTGTCAATAGTGATGATGTACATAAGAGATGATATCGCAATCATATAAGGAAAATGCCCTCACGAAGGAGTGGCTCCAAGAGATGTTCCGCTACAGGAACTCTCAGTCAAAAGGAATCCTATCAGTATGACATAAACTCATGCATGATGACCATTGATCTCACGACATCAATCGCATGGAAATGATTGATCGCACATAAATGCTAACACTTGCACTCCACTTAGAAAAGTGGCCGAAAAATGAAATGAGAAAATGAAAAATATTAATGCACCACTAGATTTGTGGCATCGAATAGTGCAAAATCGACTATCAAATTTCTGAATTCTGAGAAATTGAGAATCTGGGGCTCAAGGAATCTTTTAGATTCCCCCTAGATTCCTCAAAGATTTTGCTCCATGGGTGGATTCAAAATTTGCAACTCAAAATTTGAAATTGACCTCGCCATTACAATCCCTGTGGATAACCATGAAAAACAACTGTAAACTTGACTATATTCCGACATGGAGAAAAACTACATCCTCAGGAAAATTTCAAGGATCATGGTTCCACTCCTTGTGTTTGCAGTAGTCACGGTTCCACCTGCATACTGAAAAATGGCCAAAAAATGCAGAACTCTGATGGAGAAACATACAATGCCATTGTGTTCATGGGGTCGAGAAGTGCTGAAACCATGTAAAATTTGTCAAAATCTGATAAAGTGAAAATTTGGCCGTCTTGCAAAATGTTACCTCAAATTGTGTGCACTGCCTCCTCCACCTCGAAATTCATGCTCGCTCTTGGTTCCTCAATATGCCCGAGCGCACTGAAAAACTACATTTAAATATAATTTCACAGGTGGATTTCTCAAAAAGGTGGTTTGGTGTAATGGTTAAGATCTGGTTTAGTAGGGAGGAGATCGGGTGGTCAAACCCCGCCTCCTCCCTTTTTTTACACAAACCAAATGATTTTTTTTTTAAAGTTTGGGTTCCAGTTGGGCTGGGCTTGCCTTGGGCAGCCCGCCCACTGCACCCACCGGTCGGTCACACTTAATAATTTTGTCGTGGGTTGTTATATGTGTGAGGTGGAGCGTGGTTCGGTCCATGCCCCAAGCACTAACCCACCACGAATATTAATGTTTGTTGAAGTTTCAGGTGGAGAGTTCCATGGGGGAGGGGAGGGGGGAGGCACAGAGGCCCGCCCCTCCACCAATATTTTAATACATGAGTGGAGTTGAGTTAGGGTGGCGAGGTTGGTGGCCCGCCACCCATTTTTTTTTATATATAAAACAAAGTGCGCATTTTTAGAAATTCGGTTTTGGACCGAAGGAGTCATTTTAACAAGGAAATAATTTTTCCTAGAATCTGGCCGGAGTTGGCCGGATTCCATCGACCAGAAAAGTGCAAATTGTGTCCTCATGAAAACCTGCCCAGTCATCAAAAGTCAACCCAACTTTAACTACCTCTATCTCCTTCATTCAGACTCGGATTGACGAACCATTTGCACCGCCATGATCAGGACGATGAGATCTATGCTCTGGTCCTAGTTCAAGCATAATCCAAACACTTTGATTTTTGATATTTAAGAAGTCCTCTTTGTCCTGTGTGTGTCTCTGGAGCCACTTGGATCAATCCTCCACACTGAGGAGCTTTTGGTCCTCCAAAAGCATGAAAAAAAATCTGCAACTTTTTTGTACCTTGTTAGCATCACTAGCATCCTGAAAGGCCTCGCTCCCATCTCCTTCATCTTTGTTCTTCAGAGCCTTAAGTGATGAGCCAACACTTGCTACCTCTGCAACCTGTAGTACATTGTTTCTAAAATTACATGCTTGACTTTCATGACTAAAAAATGACCCAAGTGTCCCACACTTGCCATGAGTTTATAACTCATACTCGGTGGTCAAGTTTACATCAAGATGGACGCAATACCCCAGCTATGAAAACAAGGCCAGCGTATCATTGTTGCTTGAACAAGTGATGGAAAACACATCATCACTGCAACACATGATTGACAAAATAAGGACAAACAATATTGTTTCTTTGACACGTGATGGAAAACACAACATCACTCTCACAATTTATCATGCAACACAAAATAAGACCAGACATCATTGTTGTTGAACAGGTGATGGAAAAAACACCATCACTTTTACATTTTAAAATGAAACAAATGATTTACAAAAGCACGACCATGAAATTCTAACATATCTAGAAACCATGTTTCACTTATCAAGGTGAATGGGTCACCTCCTTGTGGCGCATTCGATGGTTGAACAACTGCTTCACCTGGTTCATGCACCGACACTTTGTATTTAAGGCGCTGCTCTGGATGGAGCCTCCAACAAGTGGCTCTTTGATGGCCACTTTTGTCACAATGACTGCAATACATTTTCTTCCTCCAAATCTGCTTAACATGTTCTTTTACCTACTGTTTAGAGGGTCTTTCACGCCTCACCCTTTTGTGTGTTTCCATTCTTTTCCAACACTTTGAAAATGTATGGTTATGTAGTCCACAAAAGGTACATGTTTTTCGATGCCATGTTTTACGTTCATCATTAACAACATGATTATAATTGAAATGAACATTTGAATGTCAAGACTGATTATACCTTTCCTTGACGTCCTTGGTGTAATTATGGCGATGAGAGGTTGCCTCAGCTCATTTCCTGCAATGGAAATTGTCATGGGATGATGGGGATGTGTTCCTATCATTCTCTTTCCTAGACAATTTTGACGATGTCTCGGAAGAATCTGACACCTTCGAGCATTCTCCTTTGGCGTATCTCGAGCCTGCAAATTGAGATCTTTGCACAACCTCCAATGGTTGAGTTATGCCTTGTCATTAATGCCAAGTTTTTCTTCCTCATCATGCCTTGTCCTTGTAAGGGGTCTCATGTTTGTCCCTGTAATTGGGATCTCCGAATCTCCAATAGAAATCATACTATGTGACGATGAAACTGAAAGGAAATCAACATCTTTTACCTCCTCTGTCGATTTGGAAAGAACTGATGATGGCTTCTCATCATCTGTTGTTGGCGGTTCGCTAACTCTTGTGGCACATTACCCAACTTCCTTTTTGACATAACCAAGTCCTGCCTAACGGGGTAATTCCTCTACTTTGATGGGATTGACAATGCCTTGGCCATTAACGCCCAAGCCTTTTCCTTCATACCCCATTCTCTTCAACAATTTGGAGCCAATTCCTATGGTATGATTTAAAAAAAAAATGAAATCATCATCAGGACACATACATGAATTCAAAGAACTACTTTTTACCTCACATGGATCATGCTACAACTTTTCCAAGGCCTTGTCCTTTGCGCGTAGCTATTGTAGAAAACTCTGTTTTTCCTCTTTCTCTTCATGTAGAAGCATCTTCAATTCAATGTTATCTGTTTGAAGACTTTGGTTGTTGTGCTTCAGTTCTTCCAGGGCCTCTTTCGTGGCTTGCAACTGAAGCTGCAATCGCTCCTTTTCCCTCTGTCCCTTTTTGTAGAGTCTCATACATTATTTCCACTCTTTTGGAAATTTTGAGCATGGTCGCATACATCGCTTTTTCATCCTTTATCGCTACACGTTCCATTGTTCATGCTTTCAATTCACATCAACACAAAGACCGCTCCGATACCACTTGATCGAGGTCCGGGTGTGACAAAGGACCCTTCCAAGACCTTTTACTTTCGTGATGTGTTAAATTTCATTTTTAAAAGAATAATTTAATACATCTGCATGTCTTAAAGAAGAGGAACATGTCAATCATCAACACATGAAAACATAAGCCATTGATAACAGAGTTTGTCCAGGAGGGACTACGTCTCCGAGCCTCGGTGTCAAGATGGTGTAGGCCACTACATTAAGTGATGTCAATAGTGATGATGTATATAAGAGATGGTGTTGTGATCATACAAGGAAAATACCCTCACACAGGAGTGGCGCCAAGAGAAGCTCCGCTATAGGAACTCTTAGTCAAAAGGACTCCTATCAGTATGACATAAACTCATGCATGATGAGCATCCCACTAAAATGGCATAAAGGGGATCTCAATGCAAAACATGCATGATGAAAACATGAGTATCCCATCAACATACAACAAATAGATCAAAACATAACATGGCAAATCATGACAACAAATACATGACATAGACGATTCTATGTCACATCAAGCAGAAATCATGAAAACAAGTAATAAACAAGATCCCTCATCAACAACAACAGGGATCTCTGCAGCATGATGCATAGAAAAAGAAGTACATGAATAAACTATGTATACCTCACAACCAAGGGCCATCTGAAGAAGTGAATGTCAAACTGTTGAAGCTGTGCAGACCATTGATCTCACGACATCAATTGCATGGAAATGATTGCTCCCACATTAATGCTAACACTTGCACTCCACTTAGAAAAGTGGCCGAAAAATGAAATAAGCAAATGAAAATCTGAACGCACCATCAGATTTTTGGCATCGAATAGTGCAAAATTGACTATCAAATTTCTGAATATTGAGAAATTGAGAATCTGGGTCTCAAGGAATCTTTTAGATTCCCACTAGATTCCTCAAAGATTTCACTCCATGGGTGGACTGGAAATCTGCAACTTGAAAGGAAAATTTGACCTGTCCATTGTGATCCCTATGGAAAACCATGAAAAATGATTGTAAACTTGACAATATTCCGACATGGAGAAAAATTAACTCCTTGGGAAAATTTCAAGGATCATGGTTCTGCTCCCTGTTTTTGTCGCAGTCATGGTTCCACCTACATACTGAAAAATGGTCAAAAAATGTAGAAATATGATGGAGAAATGGACAACTCCATTTCGTTCGTGGTGTCGAGAAGTGTTGAAACCATATAAAATTTGTCAAAATTTGACAAAGTGAAAATTTGGCCCCTTGCAAAATGTTGCCTCAAACTACGTGCACTACATCCTCCACCTCGAAATGCGTGCCTTCTCTTGGTTCTTCCATCTGCCTGGGCGCATTGACAAACTATGTTTCAATATAATTTCGTGGGCGGATTTCTCAATAAGGTGGTTTGGTGTAATGGCTGAGATCCGGTTTAGTAGGGAGGAGATCGGGTGGTCAAACCTCGCCTCCTCCCTTTTTTACACAAACCAAACAATTTTCTTTTTAAGTATGGGTTTCGGTTGGGCTGGGCCCACCTTGGGTGGCCCGTCCACTGTACCCACCTCCTGTCGGCCGGTCACACTTAATATTTTTGTCGTGGGTTGTTATATGTGTGAGGTGGAGTGTGGTTGGGTCCGTGCCCCAAGGGCTGGCACACCACGAGTATTAATGTTTGTTGCAGTTTTAGGTGGAGAGTTTCATGGGAGGGGCAGGTGACTGGATTCCGTGTGCTGGAAAAGTGAAAATTGTGTCATTAAACCTACCCAGTCATCAAAATTCAACCCAACTTTGATTGCCTCTATCTCCTTCATCCGGACTCGGATTGACGAACTGTTCACATTGTCGTGATCAGGATGACAAGATCGACGCTCTGGTCCTAGCTTGAGAACAATCTAAACACTTTGATTTTTGAGCTTTCCCAAGTCCTCTTTGTCCCGTGTGTGTCTCTAGAGCCACCTAGATCAATCCCCCCCATTGAGGAGCTTTTGGTCCTCCAAAAGCATGAAAAACAATCTGCAACTTTTATGTACCTTGTCGGCATCACTAGCGTCCTGAAGGGCCTCGCTCCCATCTCCTTCACCTTTTTTCTTCAGAGCCTTAAGCAATGAGCCGACACCTGCTACTTTTGCAACCTGTAGTACATTGTTTCACATGCTTGACTTTCATGACCAACAAATGACCCAAGCGTCCCACACTTGCCACGAGTCTATAACACATACTCGATGGTCAAGTTACATCAATATGGACACAATACCCCAGCTATGAAAACAAGGCCAACGTATCATTGTTGCTTGAAAGAGTGGTGGAAAACACATCATCACTACAACACATGATTGACAATATAAGGCCAAACACTATTGTTTCTTTGACACGTGATGGAAAACACAGCATCACTCTCACAATTTATCATGCAACATAAAATAAAACTAGACATCATTGTTGTTGAACAAGTGATGGAAAACACATCATCACTTTTACATTTTAAAATGCAACCAATGATTTACAAAAGCACGACCATGAAACACTAACATATTTAGAAACTATTTTTCACTTATCAAGGTGAATGGGTCGCCTCCTTGTGTCGCATTTGATGGTTGAACAACTTCTTCACCTGGTTCATGCACCAACACTTTGTCTTTAAGGCGCTACTCTGGATGGAGCTTCCAACAAGTGGCTCTTTGATGCCCACTTCTGTCGCAATGACTGCAATAGGTTTTCTGCCTCCAGATCTTGTTAACATGTTCTTTTACCTGTTGTTTAGAGGGTATTTCATGCCTCATCCTTTTGTGTGATGCCATTCTTTCCAACACTTAGAAAATGTATGGTTATGTAATCCACAAAAGGTACGTGTTTTTCGATTCCATGTTTTATGTTCATCATTAAAAACATGATTAAAATTGAAGTGAACATTCGAATGTCGAGACTGATTATACCTTTCCTTGCTATCCCTGGTGTAAGTATGGCGATGAGAGCTTGCCTCAGTTCTTTCCCTACAATGGAAACTGTCATAGGATGATGAGGATGTGTTCCCATCATTCTCTTTCCTCGATGATTTCGACACTGTCTCGGAAGAATCTGACACCTTCAAGTATTCTCCTTTTGTGTATCTCGAGCCTGCAAATTGAGGTCTCTGTAGAACCTCCAATGGTTGAGTTATGCCTTGGTTACTAACGCCAAGTATTTCTTCCTCCCCGTGCCTTGTCCTTGTAAGGAGCCTCATGTTTGTCCTTGTAATTGGGATCTCCAAATCTCCATCATAAATCATACTATGTGACGATGAAATTGAAAGGAAATCAACATCCTTCACCTCCTTTTTCAATTTGGAAAGAACTGATGATGGCTTCTCATCATCTATTGTTGGTGGTTGGATAACTGTCGTGCCGCATTCCACAACTTCCTTTTTGACATACCCAATTCTTTCCTGATGAGGTAATTCCTCTACTTTGATGGCATTGACAATTCCTTGGCCATTAACACCCAAGCCTTTTCCTTCATACCCCATTCTCTTCAACAATTTGGAGCCAATTCCTATGGTATGATTTTCAAAAACAGCGAAATCATTATCAGGACACATACATGAATTCAGAGTACTTCTTACCTCACATGGGTCAAGCTGCAACTTTTCCAAAGCCTCATCCTTTGCTCGCAGTTGTTGTAGCAAACTCTGTTTTTCCTCTTTCTCTTCATGTAGAAACATCTTCAATTCAACGTTATCTATTTGAAGGCTTTGGTTGTTGTGCTTCAGTTCTTCTAGGGCCTCTTCCATGGCTTGCAACTGAAGCTGCAATCGCTCCTTTTCCTCTGTCTCTTTTTGTAGAGTCTCATACATTATTTCCACTCTTTTGGAAATTTTGAGCATGGCCTTGTACATTGTTTTTTCATCCTCTGTCGCTACACGTTCCATTGTTCACACTTGCAATTCACATCAACGCAAAGACCACTCTGATACCACTTAATCCAGGTCTGGGTGTGACAAAGGACCCTTCCAAGACCTTTTACTTTCGTGATGTGTTAAATTTCATTTTTAAAAGAATATAAGTTAATACATTTGCATGTTGTAAATAAGAGGAACATGTCAATCATCAACACATGAAAACATAAGCCATTGATAACGGAGTTCATCCAGGAGGGACTATGTCTCCAGGCCCTAGTGTTAAGATGGTGTAGGCCGCTGCATTAAGTTTTGTCAATAGTGACGATGTACATAAGAGATGATGTCACGATCATACAAGGAAAATGCACTCACGCAGGAGTGGCTCCAAGAGATCTTCCACTACAGGAAATCTTAGTCAAAAGGACTCCTATCAGTATGACATAAACTCATGCATGATGAGCATCTCGCTAACATGGCATAAAGGGGTTCTCAATGCAAAACATGCATGACGAAAACATTAGTATCCCATCAACATGCAACAAAGGGATCTCAAAACATAACATGGCGAATCATGACAACAAGTACATCACATAGACAATTATGTGTCACATCAAGAAGGAATCATGAAAACAAGTAATAAACAAGATCCCTCATCAACATCCAACAAGGATTTGTGCAACAGGATGCATAGAAAAAGAAGTACATGAATAAAATGCATGTACCTCACATCCAAGGATCGTCTGAAGAAGTGGATGTCAAATTGCTGAAGCTGTTCGGACCATTGATCTCACGGCATCAATCGCATGGAAATGAATAATCACACATGAATACTAACACCTGCACTCCACTTAGAAAAGTGGCCGAAAAATGAAATGAGAAAATCAAAAATATGAATGCACCATCATATTTTTGGCATCGAATAGTGAAAAATCGACTGTCAAATTTCTGAATTCTGAGAAATTGAGAATCTGGGGCTCAAGGAATCTTTTAGATTCCCCCTAGATTCCTCAAAGATTTTTCTCCATGGGTGGACTGGAAATATGCAACTCGAAATGCAAATCTAACCTCACCATTGTGATCCCTGTAGAAAATCATGAAAAACGACTATAAACTTGACTATATTCTGACATGGAGAAAAATTACCTCCTCGAGAAAATTCCAAGGATCATGGTTCTGCTACTTGTTTTTGCAGCAGTCATGGTTCCACCTGCATACTGAAAAATGGCCGAAAAATTCAGAACTCTGACGGAGAAATAGACAACACCTTTGCATTCGTGGTGTTGAGAAGTGTTGAAGCCATATAAAATTTGTCAGAATCTGATGAAGTGAAAATTCAGCCCTCCTGCAAAATGTTGCCTCGAATTGTGTGCTTGCCTCCTCTACCACTGACAAACTACGTTTAAATATAATTTCACAAGAAGATTTCTCAATAAGTTGGTTTGGTTATGTGTGAGGTGGAGCGTGGTTGGGTTCGTGCCCCAAGGTCCGTCCCACCACGAATATTAATGTTTGTTGCAGTTTCAGGTGGAGAAAAATTACCTCCTTGGGAAAATTCCAAGGATCATAGTTCCGCTCCCTATTTTTGCAGTAGTCAAGGTTCCACCTGCATACTGAAAAATGGCTGAAAATGCATCACTCTGATGGAGAAACAGACAATGCCATTGTGTTCGTGGCGTCGAGAAGTGCTGAAACCATATAAAATTTGTCAAAATCTAACAAAGTGAAAATTCGACCCTCCTACAAAATGATGCCTCGAATTGCGTGCACTGCCTCCTCCACCTCAAAACGTGTGCCCACTCCTGGTTCCTGCATCTGCCTAAGAACATTGAAAAACTACGTTTAAATATAATTTCATGGGCAGATTTCTCAATAAGGTGGTTTGGTGTAATGGTTGAGATCTGGTTTAGTAGGGAGGAGGTCGGGTGGTCAAACCCCGCCTCCTCCCTTTTTTTACACAAACCAAATGATTTTTTTCTTAAGTTGGGGTTTTGGTTGGGTCGATCCCACCTTGGGCGGCCCGCCCACCATACCCACCTCCCGCCAGTTGGTCACACTTAATACTTTTGTCATGGGTTGTTATATGTGTGAGGTGGAGTGTGGTTGGGTCTGTGCCCCAAGGGTTGGCCCACCACGAATATTAATGTTTGTTGTAGTTTCAGGTGGAGAGTTCTGTGGGAGGGGCTGGGGATCATGGCCCACCTCTCCACCAATATTTTAATACATGAGTGGAGTTGAGTTGGGGTGGCGAGGTTGGTGGCCCGCTAGCGATTTTTTTAATTTTAATTTTTATATATAAAACAAATTGCACGTTTTTGGAAATTTGGTTTTGGATCAAAGGAGTCATTTTAACGAGGTAACAATTTTGCCCAGAATCTGGCCAGATTTCGTCCGCCGAAAAAGTGCATATTGTGTCCTCATTAAACTTGCGTAGTCATCAAAAGTTAACCAAACTTTGATTGCATCTATCTCCTTCATCCGGACTCGGATTGACGAATCGTTCACACCGTTGTGATCAAGACGATGAGTTCTATGCTCTAGTCCTAGTTCGAGCATAATCCAAGCACTTTGATTTTTGAGCTTTCCCGAGCCCTCTTTGTCTTGTGTGTGTCTCTAGAGCCACCTGGATCACCCTTCTAGTCCCTAGGCTATGGTGATGCCTCTTATGTGAGCACTGTGTTTGTATAGTATTCTTCAGTCCAAGTTGTCAAGTAAACACTTGTGTCATGTTGTT
>APFE030333596.1:3957-17627 GCA_000404065.3 Pinus taeda
GGGAAGGAGCACTGGACAACAGTGAAGCGCGTTTTCAGGTATTTGCATGGCACTAGTGATTATGGTTTGTGCTACCAAAGGAAGACCAAGATTGGATAGAGTATTGGATATACGTGGCTTTGTTGATGCAGACTGGGCTGGAGATCTGGATCAGAGAAGATCTACAAGTGGGTATGTGTTTAACCTATTTGGAGGTGCAGTCAGTTGGATGAGTAAGAAAAAATTTGCAGTGGCACTATCAACTACAAAGGCAGAATACATGGTAGCCACTCATGCAAGCATGAAAGCAGTTTGGTTGCAAAGATTGTGTTCAAGTATGGGGTTAGTACAAGAAGCTATAAGGATAGACTGTGACAGCCAAAGTGCAATTTTCTTTGCAAAGAACCCTGCGTACCATTCAAAGACAAAGCACATTGATATTCAGTATCTCTTTGTGAGGGATATGATAGAAGACAAAAAGGTGTTGCTTGTAACGGTGGACACTTTGAAGAATACTACAGATGCATTGAAAAAATATATGAGCTCTGAGATGTTCTCTTGGTGTAGAGAAACAATGGGCATTTCAGGGCTGGAAAAATGACTAAGCTCTCTTGTGGCCCCCTATGGAAAGAAAACAACAAGTGGGAGAATGTTGGGTTGTGTTATATTCTTTCCGCGACTAACCCACATAGTTAATCGAGGGGTTAGAGGGGGGTCGGAGCACCCCCTTCGTTGCGTCGATTGTGTAGCAGGGGGGGCACAGGGGGTTTGAGGTGTACCCATAACCCCTCTTTATGGGGTCTGGGACAGTGCCCCGGAAAATTTTGGTTTGGGACCCTATGTTAGGTTGGGCGGACCTATGGTTTTGTGCATGACTTTCGCACATGTTTTTTGGATGCAATGGTTTTCAATCCATGGTATTGGATGCTTCGGCATGTATAAATATGTATTATAACATTGAAAGGAACATAATGAAAAGTCAAGCTGGTAGTCTCGGTTTTGGGATCCAGAGGAAAATATCTGTGTATATGTGTTTTATGTGCTATGGTCTCACGTTGTTTATTTTCTGTGTTTTAGAATTTGTATGCATGTAATTTTTGTATGGGATTAAAACCTACAAGAACATGAGGAGCATGCTTAATAAAATAATAATACAAATTTTCTTTCATGCTTTTACATAAAAATACATATTTTTCCAAGTACATAAATGATTATGAAGACCAACCATACCTACATATTTCAACAGCTCAACCATTGTTATCAATAACATTGTTATATTTCCTCTACTCTTGTCATATCACTGTCACAATGTTGCAGAAATGCCACCGATTTTTTATTGATTTATTTATTCTTGTTATATTTTTCGATTATTTCCCATTAAAAACAAATTAATAATATTTGATTTTAATAAATTAATTTAAATATTATTTTTCAAAATCTAGCCGTTTAATATAGTTGTTACTTAATAATATTTGTTTTTATAAATAATACATAATTCAAATATTATTGCCTTTGCTTTTTATCATGTTAGGTTACATTTTTCAATTATTTCTCAAATATAATTTTAAAAAATTTGATTTAATAAATTAATTTAAATATTATTTTTCAAAACAGTCGTTAAATAACCATTACTTAATATACTGTTAATATCAAATTAATATTGTTTTTCAAAAATAGTCGTTATTGAAATTTTGGTCTCTACATTGCTCTCCATTTAAACTGTTGCCATGGTTTGCCTCTTCATCTGGTCATGATAATGAACCGGTTTGAAAAGCATCGGCCAAAAAATTATGTTATATGATTTCTACTAAAAGACTTTTTGTAAATATATTTTTATTTTATTAATTTAAAAAAAATTATTTTTTATAAATATATTTTTATTTCATTGGTTTGAAAGATTTGTTTAATTTTTATATGCCACTCTTTTTTGGAAAATGATACTTTGATGGAATTAATATCTCTTATTGAAAGATCGTTGAAACGTTTTTATAAAACTTTTTGTAAGTACAAATTTGCAAGGATCGTTAATTAAAAAAAATACGTGTTGAGAAAAAAATATATGTTGATGTCAATATGGATATATGAGGAAAGGAGATTTCTAAGGCAATATATAAGCTATGTAGTGTCACTGTGGAAATTGGCCACTAAAAGGGAGAGGTGCGTGAGGGAATCAAATGCATGACCAATTGGGATCACAAACATGTAAAGAATTGAAAAGTATGAGATAAGGTATCACTTGTCTATTAGATGTGATACATTGGTTTCTTACTTCCTCATAAGTTGTTACTATGACCTAAGTACATTACTAATTGTGATATTATTCTCCATTAAAAAATATTTTTAGGTTCTCACGGTATGCGTTATCCCATAAAATCTCATTTTTTTTTTACACCTAATTGTTCAAAAAATTTAACCCCCACTTTCTCCTTATTTTTTAGGTGTTTAATTGACATTATTGTTATCTCTTTTTCAAATACATTTTCCATCTCGGTGGTTAGGAAGATTTGTTTTGATTATTTATGTAACATTTTCTAGAAAGAGAACTATGCAAGATGAAATTATGATCCTCCTTTAAGATACCATTGAACCAACTTATTCATAGAGATTTCCTTTACCTTAAAATTCTATTTATGAAGGTGAAATGACCTTTCATTTTTCGAACCACTTCCATAGACTTCTTAAAATTATTTGCATTTGAAATATTTCCATGGAAATAACAACACATAATTTTACCTCTATCTTTGGTGGACGGAGTATAACTACTACCTAATGGGTATTCATCATATCTGTCTTCATAAATTAAAGGTAGTTCAATGAGAATATGGGAAGGGGAACATCAAATAATAAGGGGTGAGATCAAATAGAGGTTAACATTTCCTAGGAAAATTTCGAATATGAATGATATTTTTTCATTCTAAAGGAAGGATGTATTCTTATGAAAATGAGACAAAGATAACCAAAAGGTGTCCTTGAGGTAAAGGTTTCTTTTGAAAAGGTAGGAATATAAACAACTTCTTGACTTGGAGACAAATTTGTGTGTTGTAAAGAAAAAGTATTACATTGCTCCATCTTCTATACATCATTTGGGGCTCTTTTCTTTGGATAGAATAGAGGTTCCATATAACAATGTAGTTGAATTGATTAAATATGACCAAACATGTTATATTTATGGAGTTTCGAAATAGTTAGCCCAATATATACCAAATATATAGATATGTGCAATTTCTATAAAATCTTATGAAAACGTTATGTGGTTTATAAATAGTACATGCCCATAGACAACAAAAATTCCACCCAATCGAATGTTTAAGAAGCATGATGAAGATTAAGTAGTGGTATTTGCAATAAAACTTATAGCTACAAGGGGGGATTATTGATTGATTATCATTTAAATAAAACAATAACAGATGTTTTTGGAGGTATTTGTGTTTTACTATTTACAAGCATTATTATTTGTTTTTACTTATTTATTTTGATTACTTTTATCCCATTAACATTTCATTGAATATGATTGTATGTTGATCATGAGAAGACAACCATCATATTGGTAATATCTTAGAGCTCCTTAAGTTTGTATAAAAATTATTTATTGCTAAAATCAACTTTAACTATTTCTTGTTTGTAGGATTCCACCCCCTCGTCCCATGGATGATGATGGTGCATTATTTCATTATGTTAACCTAATACCCTTAGTTAAAAAGGATTTGAAAGAGACAACAAATAATTGTTTTTTTTAATTCTAATTCAAATAAAGATGGATTTCGATACAAATTTTAATGCAAATAATATAATGACATAGAGTACAAATTTTTATTTCATGATATAAATTTATTGTCTTAATTTATTTATCATAAGGATTTTTTGCAATTAATGATTATATTTGCAAGAATTCCTTGGTTTAAGGGCTCCTCAAGGTAGTGTTGAAAGTATCCACACACAACCATCATTGCATCCCCACACTAGTCATATTCCCAAATCTATCGCCCAGTATGTAGTAGATGTTCTCATGTATCATCAGATCATATTATATTTAAAAACAATAAATAAATACTTACATTAAAAAATAAAAATAAAACATGCCAACTTTACAGTAAATGTATATTTATGATTTGGAGTTAAAACTAGAAATTAAAAGGATTGTTAATTTTATTACATGTCTATAATAATAATAAAAAAATAAAGATTTAGTTTTGATTAAAACAATAACATCACATTACAAAGGAAGCTACAACTTCTGACATCTTAAAAATGTTTCTTTTGACATTAGATTAGCATCATGAACACCAAGTCAATGATTGAAATTTACACATAAATCCAATAGTGTGAGCATAGGAGGAATTATCCAATCACGGATCGAGGATGGAAACCATTGTCTAATATGAGGTGACCCACTAATGAAGAGGATGGAACCAAGGTACCAATATTCCTCTCGATCATGCAATGCTAGCAAATGTTTCATAGTTAATATGGACAAACAAGCTAGAAACAGGGAAATGTTGGACTCCCCCAAACCAACTTGAGGTCATGAGAGTGCTAATGAGGTGTTTGTAATTGCACTTGATTTAAGAGTTGGATAAATTGGGGGTGACATGAGAATTTTAATTCATGGTGATGATAGGATTCCCATTTCCTAGAACATGTCATTTGATTGAAAATATAGTAACCTTCTCTCTAGTGGCACATTATTCCATTATTATTATTATCTCCTAAAGATTTTTTTCCTTGATGTTGTGTTCCCCATTTATTTTACCTATATTCATGTAAAATGGATTATGGGATTATGTTATATATATCTTGGCATGTCAAAGCACAAGAAAAAGTTTATCTATGTATCCATCACTGGGTATGTGTTATATTCATTACACGATAAACCATACATAAGATTCATATGTGCCAAGATCATAAGGGTGAGTCATATGGGGGATTACAAGGGAGGTGACATCCCCCCTTGTTTGGGAGTTTGTGGATAGATCCCCTGGGAAAAAAAGCTAGTTATTTGCGTCTATTTTTTAATGGTTTTTAGCACATGGTTTTCATTTTTAGTGATTTTATGGCACATGGTGGTTAATCTCATGGTTTTGTAATTAAAATTAAGGAATTATGGTTGTATTATAATCTAGGGTAAATGGATTTATGGTTTACAAATGCAATGGGATATATGTATTGTATTGTAACATCTTAAAGATATAAAATATTGAACTTTCTAGTTTTCCTAGTTTGGGTTTCTAGAGTAAATCTCTATGTTAAATGTGTGTGTGACAATGCATATATTTCATTTTTATTAAGAATATATTTTTTATAACTATGTTGGCATTGATGTCAAAGTAATTTCCATGAAGTGGCAATGATTAGATGGTTGCAAGCAAGTCAGTGACAAGTGAAATTGTTGTGTAAAAAGGAATTATCTTCAAATCAAATTTTTCCTTATTATTCAAATCAAATGCTCTTAGAACTTACTTAAATGGATCGAGCTCAAAAAATAATTTCCAATGTTATATGGAATTCTAAAAAATACCTTTGGGATCAAAAGTTATGAGCAAAACAAGTTCATGTGCAAAGGGTAAAAAAGCCAGTGTATTCGACTAGATGTTTGTTTAACTGGAAGTTTGGTCGACTAGATGTCTATTCAACAAGAAGTTTGTTCGACTAGAATTATGATCGAATGGAGGTCTATTTGACTAGAAGTTTGGTCGACTGGTTGTAAGTTAAACAGGAAGTTGGTAAGACAAGAAGTATGATTCGCCAATCTAGACCTGAAGTCTAATACACCAGTTTAGACATAAGTCTAATTTACTAATCTAGACCATAAGTCTAATGCACTTGTTTAGACAGAAGTCTAAATTTCCAATCTAAACCAAAAGTATAATTCACTAGTTTAGGCCAGAAGTATAATACACCAGTTTATATAGAAGTTTAATTCACCAGTATATACCAAAATTCTAATTCATTTGTCTAGACCAGATTTCCAATTTTCCAGTCTATATCAGAAGTATAAAATTTATCAAAAGTCTAATCAAGCAATCTAGACTAGTTTGGTGGTATATTTTGTATTTTTTTCTAAATTTGGGAGTTTGTTAAATTTAGAAATATAGTTAAAGTCACTGCCAAAACCTGTAACTTTCCATAATGGTGAAAATTGGTACTTTAACTCAGAATTTCTTCTTAGCACAGCAAAAAAGTGATTGAAGACTATATGAACACATCAATATTACTTTAAAGAAGTGGAATTTAATTGAAAAACATGAATTCATGCAAGTTAAAGAGTTGAACTTAACTAAAATTTCTAAATCTAAAATTATCAGCCCAATTTCTATATAAGAAGAATTGAATTTGCAAGAAGGGTATGAAGGCATATGTGATATTGTGTGTTCAGAGGTGTTTACGATGTTTTTTTAGTGATCAGAGATTGTTGAAGGGGGTTTTTATGGTGTTTGGGGTGAGTAATTGAGGTCTCTAATTATTTGTTATATGAAGCAAAGTGTCCTTCATGATTTGAGTTTGGAAATTGTATGAAAGACTAAACAAGGAGTTCAAGAAAGTAGGAGCTTGCAAACCAGGGGTTGTTGCTCCTTCCAGTTGTGGTTGATAAGAAATCATGGGTTAATAACTTAATTATCCTTTCAATGGTAGCTGATAAATCAGGGGTAGCAACTCTTTTCAGTGGTAGTTGAAAAATTGGGGAGTAGTAGCTTCCTTCTTGTTGGAGCTAGAGAACTTTGTAAAAGCAAGTTGAAGCTTTCATTTGTGAAAGTAATTAAAGAAAAGATTGAAGAATTTGTGTTTAATATGTGCTTCTTGTGTTGATTCTTGTGATGCTTATATGATGGGTCGCTAAAGTGTTTATTGGTGTTTTGTTATTCTTTACTTGTGAAATAAATTTTAAAATTATCACAATATTGATTCATCTCCCCTCTCAGTATTGTCTCAGTTTCTAACAATTGGTATCAGGTTACTTTAGTACCAGTTTAACAACTAGAAGAAAGATCAGGGACCATGGCAAACTAGGAAGGAGGATACACCAATAGGGCATCAATGTTCAATGGAACAAACTATGTGTTTTGGAAAGTAACAATGAAGACCTATATTCAATAACTTGGGGCTGATGTATGGGATGTTTTGGAAAAATAATATCAAAAGCCTCTAGCATCAATTACTAAATAACAAAATATGGAGTTCACATGCAATTCTAAAGATATGAATGACTTGCTTGATGGCTGACCTATATCAAAACTAGTCAATGGTACAGATTTCTCAATAGAAAATTCTATTTGGGGCAAGATGAGTAGTTGCTACAAAGGTGACAACAAGGTAAAGTACGTCAAACATAAAGGTTTTATAATGCAATTTGAGTCTTTGAAGATGCATGATGATGAAGATATTTTGAAATAGTTTATTTGGGTTTATGAGGTTGTGAACACTAGAAGAGGTATTGATGAAAAGTTAGAAGAGTCAGTAGTAGTTAAAAAGGTGTTAAGATCTCTCCCTGAGAGGTTTAATCCTAAAGTTTCAGTCATTGAGGAGATGATAGAGCTAGAGAATATTATTTTGGATTGGCTACTTGGCACTCTTACTACCTATGAGATGAGGATTTCTAATGGAAAGTCTATATCAAAGGATTCAACATTCAAAACTGACAAGAATCCCAAGGAAAAACATAATGACTCATATTGTGAATTAGACCAATAGGAAGCTAAGTTCATGAGAAATCTCAAGAGAGGCTAAGGCAAGTACAAAGGTAATTTACCTTTCAAGTTCTTTAATTGTGGTAAAGTAGATCACTATGCCCCCAAGTGTCCATAAAATAAGAAAAAGGAATATGCCCCCACAGAGAAGTTTAGAAGAATGCAAAAGGATAGAAAGAAGGCTAAGAAGAAGAGTCTCCACACCCAAGAAGCTAGCTCTTTTGAAAGTGAAGGAAACCAATCCTCTAATGAGGAAATAGATGATGAAGATCCTAAATAATTCATGCTCATGGCTATAGACAATCTAGAAATAGAATTTATTAATTATGAAGGTGAAGAGGTCGAAGTAGATTTAGAAGGAGAATTGGTTAGTGCACTTGAAGAGATTGAAAGGTTGAGAAAGAAAAATAAAATCCAGAAGAATTGATGGCCAAGGACAAAGCTGAAACTATTGAACCTATGCTCCTATAAATTAAAGAAGGTTAGAAAATCCAGTGAACCTTGAATGAGTAGCTCAAAGAGAAAATCAGATTTGTGAGAGGCTTGAAGGAGAAATTGTTTCCTTGAGGAAAGAGCTTGAAAAGGTTAAGACCCAACTAAGTTTTAATAAAACAAATTAGTAATGGGACTAATTGTTTAAATGAAACTCTTGAAGCACAGATACTCTCACATGAAATAACAGGCTTAGGATTTGAATTTGAGTCAAGATCAGTACCTGAGAATAAGGGTAAGAAATCTATTAATTTTGTTCAATCTATAAAAAATTCAAACAGTGAAGTAAACTCATCAAACCCAATGCAATGACACAAAGAAAAGGTAGCATATAGTCCAATTTGCAGTTACAAGACAAAAATGGAAAATCAAATTCAACTCGACAAGAATCAAATATTGTTGCAAACGTAAATCAAAATTTTCAGAAGAGAAAAACACAGGCTCGAATCACACAACAAGTTGATATATCTCATAAAAATCAACAACCAAACTACATGAATCAATTTTTTACTAAGTACGAGAGTATTTTTCCTGAATATTGCTTTAGTTGCACTAACTATGGTCATAAAGTTGCAAATTGTAGGGATTTATCATTCAAGTAGATAAGGTCACAAGGAATAATTTATCAGGATAAAAATCAGTTTGTCGGGCAAAGGAAAACAGACCCAGATTTAGTAATTAGTTTTTCCCTATGAATTATATGGTCCAATGTTACATCTGTCAAAATTTTAGGCACAGCGCAATTATATGTAGACTCAAAAACAAAAGGGAAGCTCCAAACTTCAAGCAATCAAACCAGAAACCCAAGGTATGGGTGAAAAATAAAAATGAAGAAAACTATGATGTGGTGATATATGCTCAGAATGGAGGGAGTCAGTGTTATGTGGACAGTGGTCGTTCCAGGCATGTGTCAGGAGAAAAAAGTTAGTTCTTATCATGGAAACCAGTTGAGAAAGGTACTGTGACCTTTCTCAATATTACCAGTTGAGAAATAATGCACCTGGTAATATTGTGGGTAAAGGAGTTGTCAGCCTAGCTGATGGCAGAGGTAAAGCCAAGGATGTGTTGTTTGTTGATGGGTTGAAGCATAACTTGCTCAGTGTGTCTTGGATGTTTACCAAGGCTATGATGTGATATTAAAGGCTAATAATTTTCAAATCAAGTATGCAGGCACTGGTGAATTATTAAGTTGTGAGAACCGATAGCAATGTATAGGTCCTGAAAGAGAAAACAAAGAGGTGTTTCTTGTCGAATATTAATGAGAACTATCTATGGCATAGGAGACTCGGATTTCTTAATTTTGAACAAATTGTCAAGCTAGGAAAGAAGAAATTTGTCAGATATCTACCAAAGTTGTCCAAGCCAGAGAACATCATCTGCAAATATTTTCAATTGGAAAACAAGTATGTGTGTAATTCATATCCAAAGAGAACTCACCAACCAAACCTTTGTATCTGGTACACATAGATTTTTTTGGTCATCAAGAACTCAGTCATCCATAGGTAAATTGTATTTCAATCTTATCATTTCTTATTTTATCATAATGACATGGATAGCATTTTTAAGTGAAAAATCATAGGCCTTTGAAAAGTTAAAAAAAAATTAAGGCCGTGGTTGAGAATTAGACTGTCTGTAAAATCAAATTCAAAAGGTCTGATAATGTTGGAGAGTTTACCTCCAAGGATTTTGATCATTTTTACAAAGAACATGGTATCAAAAGAAATTTTACAATAACAGAGACTCCACAACATAATGGAGTAGCGGTGGGAGCCAATAGATCAGCTCAGTAGTCGGCCAGAGCCATGATGGGAGAAATAAATGTTCAACATATATTTTGGGCTAAATTTATTCACACAGCAATGGTGAATTTGAACAAATAACACTTCATAAAAAACAGTGATAAAACCCCATATGAGTTTTGGTATGGCAGACTTGCAATTGTCAAGCATTTCAAAGTGCTTGGAAGCAAGTGTTATATCAAAAGGAATGATGAAAATGTTGGCAAGTTTGATGCAAGAGTTGATGAAGGTATTTTTCTTGGGCACTCTCAGAATAGAAAGGGATATAGTTGTTATAATATGAATACAAGGAAAATAATTTATTACATTAATGTTAAAATTGATGAGTACATTAAATTTGAATACAAACATCTGGCAAATGTCAATACTAATAATCTACTCAGTAATGATGAGAATTTTGATGAGCCATTTACAGATGAATGCGTGGAAAAACCCCTCACTCCAAAATCCAAATATCCTGCAAGGTATGTGCAAAAACACCACATGGTTGTTCAAATTGTAGGTGACTTGTATGCAAGTGTTCAGACAAGAAGAAGGTTAATAAATCCCCCTAGACAAGCGGATGTAGCCTTGTTGTTTGTTATCACTCAAAAGTTTTCCTTGGTTGTGGAAGGAAACTCACTAAGGTAACCTTCAAACCAATCTGGGATTGAAAGTTGGACCCTCAATCTAGAGAGGGATTTCTCCTTAACTCTACTACTCAATGTCACTTTAGCAATAGGTCACTAATACGCTCATTAGCCATATTTTAGTTTGTTTCAAATGATTTTGGTTTGGAAAGGAAATAAAAGGGAACATTGGGCATGGATTCTTTGACAAAAAAAAAAAAAGTTATCCAAGGGTTATATGAACATCTCTAGCAAAGGAAAGATAGATTGCAGATTCTTAGACAAATCATCATCAAGGTATCGCAGAAGAATGTATAAAATAAATACCAAAAACAGACCAGTATGATTTCTGCAAATGATATCTAAGCTGAAAAACACAAGTAATTTGAAAAACATGAACTTGAGCATTCAGTAAGAATTCCAGTTCATATAGCTTTTTTCAAATATTGAAGATTTAATGATCAAAGTCTTGACTAAGGAGAAAATAAGCACATTAAGAAAACGGACAAGAAACTATTCACACATGAACCTATGGAAATTGCACATGTAACATTACTTATCTCAAATATATTAATATCAAAAAAACATTCACAAGTTTTGTCTCTTTCAAAAAAAATTGAACCCTTGTTTTGTCTTTTGGAATAACTTTATATAGAATTGTTATGAACCCAAACCATGATTCTAGGAAATTTTAATTACAAACTATCTTTAGGAAATATCCTATCTCTTATACTAGATCTAATATGCATTTACAAAGATAAATACTTAATGATTTGTCTTGTAATAAAAAGTGGAGTTATATCCAGTAAAGCAACTGAAGAAAATGAACAAAAACAAGTAACTAATCTCCGCCATGAAATCTAGTAACCCCCTGTCTCGTGCCTCAAAATCCTGCTCAAATATTCAATATTATGCTTGGAATAGCACATCCTCTTAGACCTTTGATCTAATCATCGGGAATGATATCAACTGTATAAAATGTCCTCCATATAACTTTAACAAAAGTGATCCTTTCATCGTTGCCAAAATTCTGCAAAATATTTGGGTGCTGACAAAACCGACATATTTTGTGAGATCAAAATTGTAAAGAACACTGACAAAATAATTGGAAATATATATCAGGAGGCAATCCCAAATTTCACTGCGAAAACAGAGCAAAACTGACGCTAACAAAATAATTGTCAGCATAAAACGAAACAAACTAGCACTGACAAAATAATTGGCAGCACTCTGTGTAAAACTGTCAAAATGAATGCTGATAAATTAATTGGAAACGTGGTTTAGAAAATCTCACTTGAGCTGCTTTATTGCCCTCAATAAAAGGTCTAACCAGTTTGATTTGATTTCACCCTTTTAGTCTTTCTGGCCTTTGGGCCCTGCTTCCTTTGATGTTTTTGCTTCTTATAATTTGTAGGTTGCTCCTTTTTTATCAGTAAATCTTTGAGGGGTGTGTCATCTAGGTCAATGACCTAGTTTACTAGAGAATGGTTTTTCCTCAGTTTAAACTTGAGTCTGAGTTTGTTTACAGGTCTAGTATCAGGCTTTCGAATCCCATAAATTACAACCAGGGTAGGTTCCTTTTTTCTGCTCCCCTGCACCATGTCAAATTTACACTCCGTTGTTTCACCAGGTTCATCTTCTCCAACCTCAACTAGTTCATCTATAGGAATTTGTTCTAGAGGCTCTGCAACCTCAGCTTGATCTAGTTCTTGGGGAGGAGACGGGATTCTCTCTCTCATGTCCCTTTTAGCCTTCCTAGTATAAACCCTTTTCAATGCAGGTACTGGAACAGGGGTTTCAGGTTGTAGTACCTTCCTCTTACTTCTAGTTTCAATGAAAGAGGATTTCCCTGAGGCTTTAACAGTTTTAACATAACCCTTATGTTTCCCACATTTGTTGGTTTCAGGCTTAGGGTTTACTGTCTCAACAAAACCTCCCAAGAATAAAAAATGTGGCCATGTTCTATTCATCTTCTTCAAATGATCAACAACCAACATTTTGATAAGGGATTTATGAAAAACTGAGTAAGAAGGTGACTCTAGCCTAGTTCGAATATTAATCTTTCTCAAACTCATTAATAGAAAACATGGCATATTCATATAACAATGTAAACTTTGAAACAGGAACTGATATTGTTACTCGTTTCGTAGAAATAGCAAAAAAGTGACCCGATTTTGAAAAGAGGCAAAGCAGAACACACATATTTTTTTAGAGCATAGTTTTTGGCATTTTAAATATTTTTTTATATACATTACGTTTTAGAATGTTAGTGATTTGCATGTTGATTTTAAAAAGTGGTGATTTTACATCAAGCCATTTTTTTAAAAGACCTATTTTTTGACATTAAATTTTCTAATGTATGAAATGTAAATAATTATTTTCTAAATTTAACAATTTTTTACACTTTAAATTTTTTAATATATTTAAGTGTGGATATATTTTTTTAAATGTTACATTCAAAAAATATTTTTACATATATAATAATAATTAAAAAAAAAAATAAAAAATATATAAAAAGAAAAAAAATAAATAAAAAAATTAAAAAATAAAATAAAAATTATTAATTAATAAAATAAAATAAATAATATATATTAATAAGTTATATTATTATATATAAAAGATACATAACTAAAAATAGAAAAATTTTAAAAAGCATTAACAAAAAAAACAAACTGGAATAAAAATAAAAATAAAAATACCAATAAAAATCTAAAAACTATTAAAATCAAGATTTAAAAAAAAAAAAACCAAAATATACTCCAAAAAAAACATTTATAACAAAAAATAAAAAACTTTAAAAAACATATATGTACGCAGCTTCACCGCCTAGGGTCGCACCCTCACAAGCGGTCGGGCGGTGGCTATCTAATTCTAAGAATCAGATAGCCATCCCCAAGTGGTGGTTGTCCGATTCTCAGAATCAGATAGCCACCGCCTAGTCGTTCGTGGGGTGGCTATCCAATTCTCGGAATCGGATAGCCACCGCCCAGCCACCCGTGGGGGTGGCTATCTAATTCTCGGAATCGGATAGCCACCGCAGGGCCGCCCGTGGGGGTAGCTATTTGATTCTCGATCAGATAGCCACCGCCCGACCGCCCATTCGGGCGTGG
>APFE030333596.1:18525-43194 GCA_000404065.3 Pinus taeda
TGTTTTGTTTTTAATATATATTTTTACTTACGTTTTGCTATTTTTTTTAACCTCTTTTTTTTTTGTTTTTTCATTGTTTTAATTTTTGTTTTTAATTTCAATTTTATGTTTTTATTATTCTTTTGAAATTTTAATGTTTTTCGGAGTCGTGATAAAAAAATTTACACCATTATTTCAAAATGTTGAAAATTTACATTTAAAAAAAAAAAAAAAAAAAAAAAGTGTTTTTGCACAATTTTTGCACATAAAAATTCGGTTTTACCAGCATTTTTAAAAAATGTTGAAAATTGACCCTAAAATAAAAGTCATCGTTCTAGCATCAACACTTTTCGTTTTCAGGGTGTTTTTTGCACAATTTTTGCACAAAAAATTTGTTTTCATTGCCATTTTTAAAACATGTTCAAAATTGGCCCTATAAAAAAATCATTATTCTAGTATACACACTTTTCATTTTTAGCACTATTTTTCATGTTTTTCGGGAGTTTTTTTCCAGAGTTCCCATTTTGAATTTATAGTTCGCGTTTCAAAGTTTACATTGTTATATGCACTTACCTAGAAATGTGTGCGAGAAACTTAAAATGCTACATACCCATTCTGTGGTAATACGCTTTGCTATTAAAATATCTTTGAATAAGATTCAACGTCCCATGCCAGTGTTTTCCAAGCTAGGACCTTTGCCCACATAACGACCATGGTTTATCTCTATGCTCATCTTTGAGAAAAAAATGGAATGTCTATACTTATGAGGGTTCGGTTCTTGAACCATTGGTATCTATCGAATGAGAGGCATGTAGCCTCTGAAATTGTGTCCTTTGTGACCAGGAAGGAAATGTTAGCGATATTAAAAATTTTTCCATTGAACCCCTCTACAAAAGCTTGAACCACTCCATTATGATAACCATCGCATTTGAAACACAACTCTTTCCATCCTGCTTTTCAAAATTGTTCCCAAAGTTCCAGGATGGCTTCAAGGATCTTAGGGACTTCTGGCTCTCCTCTGTGCAGACGACCGCCTTTACCCATGATTTCTAACAATAAGATACAAAATATGTGGATAATTCTAAAATGGTGGTGTTGATCTTTGGAAAGAAAACAAAGTGCATTCACCCTTTGTGTTGTGAAGAACGCGATGGGTTGTTCAGTAGGAATGGTAATGAAATATCTTCCTTATGCCTTAATCATCACATTTTTCACTCACTTGTAATGAATTCATGATGACTAGATGATGTATCCTAGGAGAAGATCATACTAACTCTCAGCCCAGTACCATGCACCAATCACTGAATCATGTTGTTGACATTTGATTTGTCAGTGCCAACTGTCGCTAGATAATAGGTTGCGCATCATTAATTTGGCAGTGCCTTCATTTTAGTATGTGGACCATATTGTTGGCATTTGATTTGTCAATGATTCCCTTCATTGTTTTTGAACCAATGTTGACAAATTAATTTTCAACGCTTTGAAAGGAGGCATTCTCCTTTCAAGTATTGTAGAATGAAGGTGTTATTCCCATGAAATTAAGAAATATTATTAGGGGCCTTCCGTATATGGTCATTTACTATGTCTTCCTTTATCTTCAATTCTAACATCCTATTTGAGAATTTGATCAAGAACCTGAAAATTATCCTCCTTAGTGTTTTTGTCAAAAACTTATTTCAGCTTTTCCTGAAAAATTGAGCCTAATCATAAACCTTATCTCTCATTTTCTAAACTTCAATAAGATGATTTATCCCTCTTTGAATACGATTGGGCTCTTCCTCTTGTTCCTGCAAATAATTCATCACTGGTATCCCAAGTAAAACCAGGAAAGTTGCTTATGTGCCATATACCAGATGGAAAGGTGTAGTCCCAATTGATCTCTTAGTATTGACCATGTCTGCGCATAGTGAAAATTTTAGCTTTGCATTCCAAGTTTTATTGGTGTCCTCTAGTAATTTCCTAATGATTCTAACCTGATGCAGGTGCATCTCACCCTTTTCTTAATTAAAGAAAAATCCAAGTGGAGCATGAAGACGTGGACCAGCGGAGCTGAATAAAGGGAAAAAACACAGAAAATCTCTCTTAAAGCAGTTAAAGAAAAAAAATTAAAGAGAGAATGGATAAGACTAGATAGACTTCCTATTATTAATAGCCATGCACGCTTTTTGGAGAGTTTTTGTGGAGAAAAAATCAGAAGATGATAGGATCGGTTCCTTCATAAGACTTATATTAAATGTAATGCATAGGGGTGTAATAGATATCTTATTTTGTGAAGAAAATTGTGAGTGGGCAAGATGTAGTCGAGCATGAGTTCGTTTTAACGCTGAAAGGCCTTAACTTTGTAATTGTTGCGTAAATATATAAAAGTGTGTTTATGTTCTGTGTTAATTGTATACGCTATGTGTTTTATAAATGAGTCAAAACGTGTGTTCTGTAAATAAAAATGGTTTTGCAGGCACTCGGCGGCGGTTGCATGAATGTTCAAATGAGAGCAAGACAGACTATAACGGTGAATTAATTAAAAGGCTTCCCAAAGATTGAGTGGGCCCATAACCCACAGGTCCAGGATCAAGATTTTTAAAGAATTTGGGATTTTGGCCAACCCCCAAAATCTCATTTTCATCAGTTGGTATCAGAGTAGGGAAAGGATTCCTGAGAGAAGAAAGAAGAATGCGAACAGAAGGGGAAAGAGGTATAGCTATGTTAAAGTTGGAGAGTTTATGCAGATGGAGGCAACAGAAGGTGAGAAGATTTGCAACAACCTAGAGGATGCCAAAAGACCGAGTGCGGAAGGCTTGGTGAGGTATCATGTAACAGAGGAGGTTGTTACTGCAGAGGTTGGTTGCACTGAAGGAATGCAGTGGTTAAAATTACTAAGGACAAGGAGAAGCATATGACCAGGAGGTCATAAATTTTTGTGCCTCGGGAGTCTGATGCAGGTGCATCTCACCCTTTTCTTAATTAAAGAAAAATCCAAGTGGAGCATGAAGACGTGGACCAGCGGAGCTGAATAAAGGGAAAAAACATAGAAAATCTGCCTTAAAGCAGTTAAAGAAAAAAAATTAAAGAGAGAATGGATAAGACTAGATAGACTTCCTATTTTTAATAGCCATGCACGCTTTTTGGAGAGTTTTTGTGGAGAAAAATCAGAAGATGATAGGATCGGTCCTTCATAAGACTTTTTATATAAATGTAATGCAATAGGAGTGTAATAGATATCTTATTTTGTGAAGAAAATTGTGAGTGGGGAAGATGTAGCCGAGCATGAGTTCGTTTTAAGGCTGAAAGGCCTTAACTTTGTAATTGTTGCGTAAATATATAAAAGTGTGTTTATGTTTTGTGTTAATTGTATACGCTATGTGTTTTATAAATGAGTCAAAACTTGTGTTCTGTAAATAAAAATGGTGTTGCAGGCACTCGGCGGCGGCTGCATGAATGTTCAAATGAGAGCAAGATAAACTATAACGGTGAATTAATTAAAAGGCTTCCCAAAGATTGAGTGGGCCCTTAACCCACAGGTCCAGGATCAAGATTTTTAAAGAATTTGGGATTTTGGGCAACCCCCAAAATCTCATTTTCATCAGAACCAAACTTGTATTTGAATATTCTTCCAGTCCATTACCTTGAGGATAATAGGTTGTGGAATGACTAAGAGTTATATTGTAATCATCACAAAATTTAATCATTCTCTTAGACTTGAAATCTTGTGCATTATCAGTTATAATTCTTCTTGGGCTGCCATATAGAAAGGATATTTTCTAAAAATTGAATAACAACAATGTCAGTAGCTTATCTGGTAGGCATAGCTTCAATCCACTTTGTGAAATAATTTGTCCATGTCAAAATCCATTTGTGTTGTCTTGAGGAGGTTGGATGAATTTCTCCAATAAAATCAAGGCCCCACTACTAAAATTGTGGCTCTACTAAAATGGGTTTTAAAAGAAAGGATAACAATTTGGCCTTTCCTTCAAAGATTTTACATTTGTGACAGGTTGTAACCTCCTTTCGAACATCTAAAAAAATTGTAGGCCAATAAAAGTCTGCTATTAAAATCTTATTTACAACGGACTTCCAATAATGATGGCCCCCACACACACCCTGATGGAAATCTTTCATCATTTGTTTTTCTTCATCTTCAAGTAAGTAGTTCAAGAGTATACCCTTCGGGTCCTTCCAAAATAAATACCCATCGAGAATACATAATTTTATAGCTTTAAGTTTAAAAAAGTTGGCTCGGTTTTTACTAGTTCCAAGTGGAGCTTGTAAATTTTGCAATACATATACAACATCATTGTAGCATGAAGAATTTTTTAGCTATCCAAATACCGAAAAAAAAATAAAAAAAAAAATAAATAAAAAATAATAAAATTAATATAAAATTTAAAATTAAAAAATAAATAAAATTAATTAAAAATTAAAAATTAAAAAAAAATAAAAAATAAAAAAATAAAAAATAAAAAAATAAAAAATAATAAAAAAATAAATTAAAAATAAAATAATTTAAAAATTAAAATTTTAAAAAAAATTAAAAATAAAAATTAAAAAAAATAAATAAATAAATAAATAAAATAAATATAAATAATAATAATAATATATAATAATAATATAATATAATATAATAATAATAATATAATAATAATAAAATATAATAATAATAAATAAATAAATAATAATAATAAATAATAATAATAATAATAATAATAAATAAATAGTATCATCAACATCATATGAGATCTCTAAAACAAATTTTATTCCAAGGGTGTCACAATTTGTTTTAGTCATCAGTTTTGCCAGACCTTGACCTTTGATCAACTTGGTTGGCTTGATTTCCATGTCATATTCCAACAACTTTTCTATCCACTTCCCCCTTCTGTCATCATTGTCTAGATGACTTAAAATATCTTTGACCACGTTTTTGGACACATAAGAAACAATATGAGAATGTGGGACATAAAATATGAAATTATTTAATGCACTTACCAATGCATAGGCTTGTTTTTCTATGATGTCATACTTTAGCTCAAAGTCTCTCAATGCCTTGTTGAATAAGGATGTGGGATGCTCATAACCATCTACATTCTTTTGAAGCAAAATTCCTGAAATTGTATGATCAGAAGCAAAGGATAAAACTAAAAACTCCTTTGAAATTTTTGAGCTAACTAGGACAGAGGCCTGAGTTAGAGAACCTTTAATCCCTTAAAAATATTCTTTAGTCGAGGTTGTCCACTTAATTTCATTGTCTTTCTTCAACATATTAGTAATCATCTTTAAAATTTTAGTGAAATTATGAATGAATCTTCGTAAAAGTTTACCTTACCAAGAAAGGATTGTGTTCTTTTTTACTCCTTGGAAATTCAATTTTCTGTATGGATTTCACTCCATTGGGATCAATTTGACTACCATATTTGGACACCACATGCCCCAATAGCTTTCCCTCTTTCATAGCAAAATTTGACTTTTTCAGATTCAAGGAGATACTGAATTTTCAACATTTTGAAAAAACTTGTCTAAGATGTTTCAAATGATCAGCTTCAGGTTTAGAATAAATTGTTATTTCATCCAAATAAACCACAACAAATACATATTTTTCCTCAGAAAATGTTATGTACATTTCCCTCTAAAATGTAGCTCCAACATTCATTAGACCGAAAGGCGACTTTGAGTACAGAAAAGTGTTGAAAAGTGTAACTAGGTTTGGTCTTCATAATGACATGTAAATATGATTTTATGTAATGAGATGTAAATAAGAAAAAAAATTATTATATTGAATTGCTTCATGGGTTTCATGAGCAAGGGATTTGGTTTAGGATTTATTTGACATCTAGTCATAAAATGTTAGATTCATTATCATGTAACGAAGTCATGTTACACTTTGTAAAAGGTCAATCGTGTCCATGTAAAGTATCCTCCAAGAACTTATCATCTATCCTCTTTAAGTCATCCTACAAAGATGGAAGGAACTATCTAAGTGAATTCGACCTAACTCCAGCAATCATGTTGGCCTAAAGGTCATATAAAGAAGTGTATATATAACCTACTCGACCTCACTTGAAGAACACAATTCAATCAAGAAACTCGACTTGAATTCGGAGAAGCATAAGTATGAAGAGAAGGTCAAGAGAAGTATGAAATAGAAGTGCAAAGAAGATAGATCAAAGATAAGGTTTCTTTTTGGAAATACAAAGGAGTTTCTTCTGGGGAATGTGAAATTAGGGTTTCTTCTAGACCAGCGAAAAGACTTTCTTCTGGGGTAGTGTGAAGATGGGTATGATCTGGGGAAGTTCAAAGAAAGGTACCTTCTAGATAGTAGGAAGAAGGGTTTCTTCTGGGGCAGCAAGGAAGGATTCTCCTGGGAAGGTCGAAATAGAGATCTAGAGATCAAGTTTCTCTAGAAGAAACTAGTAAAGACCTAGAGACTGAGATTCCCTAGGAGAATTCAAGAAGGATAAGTGAGAAGGATAGAGACTGAATTTCTCTAGAAGGAGCTGAGGATATATGTTCACGATCAAGAAAAAAGGTGAAGGAAGGAAGAGGCAGAGAATCAAGGTTAGTGACAGGGTTCTTGGGAGGATACTAGAGTCAAGGGTCTATGTCATGGTCTTGGTACTTATCAATTGAATATCTAGAAGAAGAATTTTGATCGAGTTTTCCGCTCAAGAGGTGAGAGGTTTTGGCCCTGGCTGAGAAGCCTACATACTATATCACTTGTGTTTTATTATGCATATTGGTAATTTTCTTTATGAAAGAACACATTAATAATCTAATGAAGAAAAGACTATAAGATGAGAAGTAAAAGTGCATCAAAAGCAATTATCAAGTAGAGAAATTGTTAACTCTGAATGCTCTAGATTTCTCAACATGGTATCATAGCTTAGGTGTTGAATACAAGAAGGAGAAGTCGCAGCAAGTAGACACATGAGAATTGAAATTCAAAGAAAGGATCAAAGTAAGTCAAAGAACACCAAGCAATAAATCTTGATCTTCATCAAACTGAAACCCTGGATCGAAGAATACTCCAACCAAGAGTCTTGAAATCATCCTCAATAAGGAAGCAAGAAGAAATACCGAAACCTGAGAAGCACTCTAGAAATCATACATCACCAAGTAAGTGGAAGCTTTTCAAATCTATGAAAGATTAGATTGAAAGGAAATCTTCTCTATATTGAAGAAAATATCTCCAAGGAGGCAATCTTTCCTCACCAAAGTAAGAATCTACTTAAAGATTCATAGTAAGAAGAAACAACCTTGTCATCAAGTTGAAGATTCAATCTTCACAAGTAAGTATTTTTTTACTATAATCTAATCTAGTAAAATGGCTTCATGTTTCAAGGAGAACCAAAAGCTAGTTGGGGTATCAAACTTCCTTGAACGGAAGATAAGGATAGACATGGTCCTAGAAGTGAATGAATTCATTGGTCATGTCCATGGAAATTTCTCCAAGCCATCTGAAGAAAAAGCATTATTTGATTACATGGAAAGGGATCTCAAGGCTCAAAAGGTTTTTAATGAGTCTATCAAATATCCACTCATTTCCTATGTAGTCGAGCTCGAAACATCTAAAGAAATATATGATAAGTTGGGAAAAAATTTCTATAAAATCATGACAGAAAAGATCATATCACTTAGATCTGATCTACATAAATTGAAGGTGTCAAAGGATGAAGGGTTATTGTCATGTATTGCAAAATAATCTCAAATAAAAGGACAATTGCAGGATCTAGGAGAGATGGTATCTGATAACGAAATAATCTTAGTTATTCTAAATGCATTAACTGATGAAAAAGGTAACCTCATATATACTAGTGAAGACGAATCTATCCCATTCATCAAATTATGGTCTCTCTACAAAGCAGAAGAATACAGGATGAAGAAAGAAAGTGAAAAAAATTCATATAGAAGGGAAAAATGAGTGACAAGAAGAAAAGGAAAATTTAGAAAGTTTGGTACTCCAAAGAAAAATAAGAACATGGATAAGGAAAGATGCTATGGTTGTCAAAACATTTGGCACTATAGAAGAGATTGTCGTAAACGTAAGAGGGAAAAGGAAGAAGACTATACAACTAAGGAAGTGAAAGAACCTGAGACAAACAAGCTTAAGAAGGAAGAAGAAAGAGTATCTCTACTATGACTGAGATGATCTTCTTCACTAAGAGGTACCTTTTACTTGTAAATTTATAGATATGATGCAGTAAAAATGAGATAGAATGTATCATATTAGAAATAGCACCATGATAGAAGCATTAGAAGTAAGAGCTCATGACATGGGAAGTAGAAAATATGGCTACTGCAAATTCTATTGATTACAAAGAATGAGAGCTCTTGGAAACCTCATTAAATACTTATAGAGAGAATCAGAAGTCATCATCGAATCAGTCATCATAGTCAATAATGGAAACATCTACTAGGTGAGGATATGAAATATTCTCAAGTTTCTCTGATGGAATCATTGTCAAAATATTCACTAATCTAGAAAGGAAACAAATGTTTCATCAGGAATTCCAACTCATGGGATTCAAGGGATGATTGTATGATGACATAACAGGAAATCAGGTCTAAAGGATAAATTTCTTCATTCCAATGAAGTTGCTACAGGATGTCTAGATGACCAAAAGGAAGATGAGGTATGTATGCATACATAGATTATTATGGAATTCATGTCATATGGTTGCAGACAATATGGATCACTATTTCCATCTTAGGAAATATGATCAAGAGAAGAAAGGAACTCCTCCTCTGAAAGATTGCATAAAATCATAACTCGCGCTAGATGAAATCAACATAATATGTTCTCATATGAATCATGAGGAAGATGACTATAATCAAGGAAATATGATTGTAATCTCCTGGGAATGAAGTGTGAAAAGATAGGAAGAGATTGTGATAATATGCAACAAAGGTAGAAGGAATTCAACATCTGAAGACCAAGAAGATTTGACTAGAATATCTCCCGAAAAGATGTGAACCTTTGATAGACGTCAGAAAAAGATAGACACCCCTGACAATGGATATATGTGGGATATGTATCAGTCTACATGCAGGATGTTGATACTTGCAAGAAGATGTCATGGTGAAAAATCATCACAAAGGTAATTTTGATTTAATGTGTTCATTGATTATTTTTGAACTAATATCTAGATGAGCTTATGTAGGACTGCCAAAGAGAAATATGTGGATGAATTCCAAGTGGACAATATAGAAGGATGCAATGTCCTTCTGAAAAATATGGCACAAAAGAAAAAATGACATGAAGTAAATCCATGTGGAAAATATGATGGCTCACTTTCTGATGAGTTGATGACATGACTAACTCATGGATAAAAGTGATGGATGATCGATGCCCTATGAAAAAGTCCCTGTAAGAATAAGATTAATTGAAAAATAATAAATTAATGACATCAAAGGAAGGATATCTTCGAGCAGCTGGTTGTTTCAAGATCTCCACATGAGTTGTGGTAGGTCCCTAGGTAAGAGGGAGCCTAAAATGAAGTTTCTTACTTGGAAGAAACTTGGAAATTCCTAAGCAAGAAGATTATGTACATTCCTTTGTGATAGGAATGAGTACATTCATTTATTGGAATATGTCCTCCTGGTTTGAAAAGGAGAGATATACATGTTGTTCTCATCTTCACCTAGGAAGACAGAATGGAGGATTGTGTAATCATTTGGCATCTGATTCTCTTTGAGGATGAGATATGGCACCCAACAATAAGAGTAGTCATGGAGGACTGATATTATTTGTGGGAGTGGGGAGTCCAATATAAGAATAGTCCTCATGGAACATATCCTGAGAGAACCCGGGTGGGGTATGTTCCGAGAGATACAATTATGAGGGTGTTTATAAAACATTGGTCTTGCCAGCATTATGCTCTGATATTGTGGAGAGATAGAGTTGGTATTCAAGGCCTTGCTATATAAAAATGTTGGTTAATATGATGCTATACAAATGAGTTACAAATCTGAATTCTTCTTATGAGATATTATTCAGATTGAGAAAGTCCAAGTACCATTATGAATACCTCCCTAATCAAGAGGGAGCGTTGAAAAGTGTAACTAGGTTTGGTCTTCATAATGACATGTAAATATGATTTCATGTAATGAGATGTAAATAAGAAAAATAAAATTATTATATTTACTTACTTCATGGGTTTAATAAGCAAGGGATTTTGTTTTTGAGTCAAGACTCCCATTGAGAGTCTTTAAGATTTCTTTGTCATCTAGTCATAAAATGTTAGATTCATTATCATGTAATGAAGTCATGTTACACTTTGTAAAAGGTCAATCTTGTCTATGTAAAGTATCCTCCAAAAAAAATTCATCTTTCCTCTTCAAGTTGGCCTACAAAGATGGAAGGAACTCTCTACATGAAGTCGGCCTAACTCCAGCAATCATGTCGGCCTAAAGGTCATATGAAGAAGTGTATATATATCCTACTCAACCTCACTTGAAAACACAATTCGATCAAGCAACTTGACTTGAATTTGGAGAAGCAGAAGTACAAAGAGAAGGTCAAGAGAAGTATGAAATAGAAGTGTGAAGAAGATAGATCAAAGATAAGGTATCTTATGGGCAATATGAAGGAGTTTTTTCTGGGGAATGCGAAGTTAGGGTTTCTTTTGGATCAACGAAAATAATTTCTTCTGGAGTAGTGCAAAGAAGGGTGTCTTCTAGGGTAGTGCGAAAAAGGTATCTTCTGGGCAATACAAAGAAGGGTTTCTTCTATGGAAACAAGGAAGGATTCTTTTAGGAAGGTCAAAGTAGAGATGTAGAGACTGAATTTCTCTAGAGGAAACTAGTAAAGACCTAGAGACTAAGATTCTCTAGGGGAAGCCACAAAGGAGCAGTGAGAAGGATAGAGAATGAGTTTCTCTAGAAGGATCTGAGGAGATATTTTCAAGATCAAGGAGAAAGGAAAAAGAAGGAAGAGGCAAAGCATACAGGTTAGTGACAAGGTCCTTGTGAGGATACTAGAGTCAAGGGTCTATGTCATGGTCTTGGTACTTATCAATTGAAGATCTAGAAGAATAATTTTGATCGGGTTTTCCTCTTAAGAGGTGATAGGTTTTGGTCGTGACTAAGAAGCCTAAATTCTATGTCACTTGTCTTTTATTATGCATATTGGTAATTGTCTTGATGAAAGAACACATTAATAAGCTAATGACGAAAATACTATAATATAAGAAGTAAAAGTGCATCACAAGCAATTATCAAACAAATAAATTCTTAACTCTGAATGCCCTAGATTGCTCAACAAAAAGAGCCCCAAGGAGTCGTAAAGGCAGTCTTGTCCTAGTCCTTTGGATGCACTAAAATTTGATTGTACCCTAAAAAACCATCCAGCATAGAAATCCTCTCTGATCCAAGTACACTCTATAGTATATACTCCATTTGAGGTAAGGGGTAATTGTCTTTCAAAGAAACTTTATTTGGATTTTGAAAATCAACACATAACCCAATGTCTTCGCTCTTCTTTCTGACTGGGACAAGATTAGAACTCCATTGAGAAAACCTTAAAGGAACAATTAACTTGGGAGAAATAAATCTTTTCACCTTTTTTCTCTATTAGTGGTAGCAACCTTGGATTAATCCTTCCAAACTTTTGTTTGAAATATTTCTCATTAAATTTGGGCGGAATAGTATGTTGAATGATATCTTTTTCGTACACTTTTAAATCCTCATATCTCCAAGAAAACATGTTTGAAAATTATCTCAATAATTCTGCATATTGTTGTTATTTCTCTTCATTCAAAGAATTACAAACTTTGACAAATTTAGGATTTGTTTCTATTCCCGAATTATAATCTTGTAGCTCGTTTTCAACAAGTACAATCCTAGGCTTAACAGCGACATCATTACTGTCAAATAGCCTTTCTAAAGGAACCAAACCTCTAGGAATAATATTATTTCTTAACTGAATAATATCATGTGTAGCTATAGTATTCAGGGAATCATTTGAATCTACATCCAAGTTTGTCATAACATATTCGTCTTCATCAAGAGGTGTACTTGAAAACTCATCAGACATTTCTAAAAACCTTTTGATTTGTTGGTCATCCTTAAAAACTTTCCAGTGCTTGATATTGTTTGGAATAGAGGGACTATGTCTGAAATTTATTTCATACTTCCTATTTGGATAAATAGGAATTTTAAAGGCACTAGCAGCAGTAGCTAGGGATTTTGATATACCATTTTCTTCTCTATAAACAACAGAAATTTTATGTTCTAAAAAGAAATTATCAAACAAGTCCAATACCTCATTTCGATAAGCCCTCATCCTCAAATGTTTAGTTTGATATGTACCATTGACTTGCTTCACAACCAAATTAGATTCTCTGAAGACACGAACGCTTTTTTCTTTATGTTCTCTAAGCATATTCAATCCAATAATCAGAGCCTCATAATTTGCAATGGTGTTGGTGCATTCAAAATACAATTTGAAGGAGTGTAATTGAATACTACAATCTAGTGGAATAATCTAAATACCTACCCATGAACCATCCTTACAAGTGGTATCATCAAAATTCATGTTCCATATCCCATTATCTTTGATTTCTTTTATTTTTTCCTCCTGAACTTTACCTTTGATCTATTGTTGCTTCTCTTCTTCAAAATGAAAATCATTATAAAAAATTGTAGAACCAAGATCAATGTCAACTACATAAACATGATGATTCTCGGGTTGGTTTTGACTGCTAACCATATATTCCATTTGAATCTCTATACAAACTTCAGTGTTCACCAAAAACCAGAATGTATGTATAATTCATGTCCATTTGAACATTACCCCCAAACATGGATTCCCATGAACGTGATACTATTGTCCCAAAATGAGTTGGAATATCAACAACTAACACATCAATCATTGTACTCTTGGTAGGGATTTGGGTGAGTGTTACAGCCAATTCTTTGACTAATCCCAAAAAGTTAACCTTTCTTGAGTCAAAATAGAACAAATCCTTGTAAGGTTTGGTGATATCAAGGCCTAAATTTTCCATGGCTGACTCAGGCATCAAGTTGTGTGATGCTCTAGATTCCAACATATCATTATGAAGGATCATGCCATGAATGTTAAAACTGGTGTAAAAAGGAGAAACATCGTCACTTACTTTAGTTACATGAGGAACGAACAAAAATTTAGGAGAATCATCTTGTATGTTTAGAGATTCTTGAGCATTAGTATTTGATGATTGGCCTTCCTATGATCCCTTAATCATTTTAATGATGTGTTCTTTATATTGTGCATTCTTCTGTAGTTCAGAAAACGGGGTTGGGATCTTAATCTTACTGGTTTTATTCTCCAAGCTAAAATGCAATTGAACCTTCTCCAATTCCTTTCCATTTTTCTTGGCTTCATCAACTTTCTTAGGTAAACATTTATTTGGATATTTGTGTGGTTGTTCTGCTATAGGCATGGCTAGAGGAGGATTGAATGTGAAATTTTTACCTCTGAGATTATATTGTCTTTAAAAATCAGCAACTGCATTATTATATCCTTGTTGATATACCTTTGATTCAACCATTAATTGAATGTTTCCATTTTCTTATGATAGTTGGGTTGGTCGATCATGTTCCTCTTTAGTTAGGTATGCATGGTTATAATCCTCATCAAGACATTTTACTTATTCTTCAACTTCCTCCACATTTTCTTCATCAACAAAATTATGTGGGAAAGGAGGTCTCACTGCCTGCTAATCTTTAGGGCCTTTTTGATCTCTTTGATGAACTTGAGGGCCTTAAGTCCTTCTGAAGTTGAGATTTCGGATTTGGGGTTGAGGCTCACCCCCAAGAGGAGTTAACTTATCAACCAATTTTTCCATTGTTTTGAGCATGACATCAAACTTGGCATTTGTAGATGAAGAGGGATCATACTTAATTACTTTCCTTTTAGTCCTCATTTTCACCTTTTTGGCCAACAAATTAGTTTCTACTCCTATGGTATTACTTTGCATGTATGAAAGTGTAGCAGAATTCCTTTCACTTAACTAAAAAGAAAACTCAACATCAAATGCATCAAGATAATGGAGCAAAGTTAATCGAGGAGGTGGTTTCATATTAGCCGAAATTGCATTATATACCTTATTGAACCTAGCAGAAAACTCTTGCATTGTTTCACCTGGGTTTGTTTTCAAATTATCATATTCAGCCAAGATTTGTAAAGGATTTTTCTTATCCTCCCATATTGTAAGAAAAAACTGCGCAAACTGTTGGAAATTTGCAATACCTCCTATTCGCAGTCCTCTGAACTACTTTTTCACTTCTCCTGAGAAGGTTTGTGCAAACAAACTCATCTTTACATCATCATCATCCACCCCTTCCATATCTATAAATTCATTAAACTTATCCAAATTTTGTTGAGCATTAAAATCTCCCTGTCCATCAAATTGAAAGAAGCGTCGACCATAATTCTGAGGAAGGTCATGCAATTGAGCTAGAAGAGCTTGGGGAGCATATATAGTAGCCATAGCTACTTGAAATGAAGTTGAAGTAACTAAAATGCTAAATATTTGAATAGTATATGAAAATGGAATAGAGACTGATGTAGTAGCAATCAAAGGAGGAGGAGTATGAAATATAACAAAAGTAGATGGGGAAAAAAGGGTGGAGCAGGGAAAGGAAAAATTGGCAGACTTTGACAAAGCCAACTATAGCTCTTGAACAAGGTATTCCAACCTCCTTTCTTACAAAAATTTAATTGGATTCGTATGAGTAATAGTTCTAATGTCTTTCAATTTTTTTTTGGGCCTAGATATCAAACTACCCAAAAAAATATCTCGATCTTAGTGTGATAAACTAGGCTCTTGAAGGAAAATCTCTAGAATATAAGACTTAAATTTTTTTCATCAAATATAGTATCTAAAAGATCAAATTCTAACTTTGACCTAAACAAATTCTGCTCAAGTTTTATGTCAAATTGGATATATTCTATGGAATTAACCTCTTTAGGTAAAGAAAAATATCTTCCTAAAGGAGCAATACCTAGTTCTTATGTTGATATTTTCTTCCTGAAAATATTTTCTGGACTTGAAAAAGTTTCTGGTAGATCAGGATCAAGATGTATCCTAGTGTAAAATCCATTATGAGCCAGAACTTCTCAGTGGAGTCACCTTTCAAATATGGAGTCCCCAGGTGAAGCAAAACTTGATTTTGTTTTATCATTATTCACCATCAATGATCAGGTATGAATATTTATCATTCTCTCCTAGGAGTGATTTAACCTTTTCTCCTCGGCAATGGAACCAAGATGTTATCAATTAGAATTTTTCCTTAGCTATGGAAAGAAACTCACTGAGGTAACCTTCAAACCGCTTTGGGATTCAAAGATGGCCCTTCAATCTAAAGAGGGATTTCTACTTAAATCTACTACTCAAGGTCACTTTAGCAGAAAGTCACTAATACGCTCATTAGCCATATTTTAGTTTGTATCAAATGATTTTGGTTTTGATGGGAAAGAAAAGGGACCATTGGGCATGGATTCTTTGGCCATATATATATATGAAGAGCTCTATCAAATGAAAGATAGATTATGTCTTCTTAGACAAATCATCATCAAGGTATGGTAGAAGACTGTAGAAAATAAATACCAAAAATAAAGCAGTATGATTTATGAAAATGATATCTAAGCTAAAAAACAAATAAGTAGTTTGAAAAACATGAACTTGATCATTCAATAAGAATTCCAATTCATATAACGTTTTTCAAATACTAAAGATTTAATAATCAAAGTCTTGACTAAGGAGAAAATAAGCATAGTAGGAAAAGAGACAGGAAACCATTCACACATGAATCTATGAAAATTGCACATGTAACACTGCTTATAGCAAATATATTAATCTCAAAAAGTTATACACAAGGTTTGTCTCTTTCAAAATAATTTGAACCCTTCTTCTGTCTTTTGGAATGACTTTATAGAGAATTGTTACAAACCAAAACCATGATTTTAGGAAAATTTAATTACAAACTATCTTTAGGAAATATCCTATCTCTTATACTATCCAATATGCATTTACAAATATAAATACTTAATTTTTTGTATCTTGACTTCATGGAACATGATAAACTTCTTGTAATAAAAATTGGAGTTGTAGTCAGTGAATCTGCTGAAGAAAAGGAACAAAAATAGGTAATTGTTTTTCTGTTCTAAAATTTTGTAATCCACTATCTTATGCCTCATAATCCTGCTAAAATATTCATTACTATGCTTGGAATAGCGCATATTCATAGACCTGTAATCTGATCCTCAAGAATGATATAAATTGTGTAAAAAATATCCTCCATATAACTTTAACAAAATTGATCCTTTCATCGTTGCAAAAATTATTGAAAATATCTGGGTGCCAAAAAATAAACTGTCATATTTTGTGACATCAATATTTTAAAGAATGCTGACAAAATAATTGGCAAAATATATCGAGAGACAACCTCGTAGTGCGCTACCAAAACAAAGAAAAAATGGCGTTAAGAAAATAATTGTCAGCGCAAAACAAAACAAACTAGCGCTAACAAAATAATTGTCAGCGCTCTGTGTAAAATTGTCAAAATGAATGTTGCCAAATTGATTGGAAGCACGGTTCATAAAATCCCACTTGAGATTCTCTACTTCCCTTAGTAACAGATCTAACTCACCAGTTATATTTGTTTTCATCCTTTTAGTCTTTCTAGCCTTGAGGCCCTGCTTCCTTTGATGTTTTTGCTTCTTTGAATTTGTAGGTTGATCCTTGTTTATTAGTAAATATTTGAGGGGTGTGTCATCTAGGTCAATGACATGGTTTACTAGAGAAAAGTTTTGCCCTCGTTTAAACTTGACCATGAGTTTGTTTACAGGTCTAGTATGAGGCTTTTGAATCCCATAAATTATAGCCAGGTTAGGTTCCATTTTTCTCTTCCCCTACACTGTGTCAAATTTACCCTCCCTTGTTTCACTAGGTTCATCTTTTGCAACCTCAACTAGTTCATCTGCAGGAATTTGTTTTGAAGGGTCTATAACCTCAACTTGCTCTGGCTCTTAGGGAGGCGATAGGGTTCTCTCTCTCTCATGGCTCTTTCAACCTACCTAGTATAAACCCTTTTCAATGCCGGTACTAGAACAGGGGTTTTTGGTTGTAGTATCTTCCTCTTACTTCTGGTTTGAATGGAAGAGGATTCCCCTAAGGCTTTAACATTTTTAACATAACCCTTATGTTTACCACAGTTGTCAGTGTCAATCTTAGGATTTACTGTCTCAACAAAACCTCCCCATAATAAAAAATTATCCCATGTTCTATTCATCTTCTTCAAATGATCAATAACCAACATTTTTATAAGGGTTTTATGAAAAACATAGTGGGAAAGTGACTTTGGTAACGCCCTTCACAGGTCAAATATCTTAGAATATCATTCAGGGTCTTATGCTAGTTGTTTTTAAGTCGGGACTTCTCCACACATAACCGACAGAGTTTATCTATGTGCTCATCTTTGAGAAAAAATGGAATGCCGATCACTGCCAGGGTTCAGTTCTTAAACGATCGATCTCCATCGACCTGTGGACCTATAGCCTTTGAAATTGTGTGCTCTATGACCGGGAAGGAAATATCAGTGATGCTAACATTTTTTTCCATCGAATCCCTCTGAAAAATCTTGAACCACTCCATTATGATAACCATCACATTTGAAACATAACTCTTCCCAATATGTTTATCGATATGGCTTCACAGATCTCGGGGCCTTTTGACTCTCCTTTGTGAAAATGACTACATTTCCCAATGATTGCTAACAATAGGCCACAAAATCTATGGATAATTCTAAAATGGTGGCACTGATATTTGGAAAGAAAACAAAGTGTATACACCTTGTGTGTTGTGAAGAACCCAATTTGTTGGTTGTTCAATTAGAATGATAACGAAATATTCACCTTATTCCTTAATCATCGCATTTATCACTTACTTGTAACGAATTCATGATGACTAGATGTGGTAGCTTAGAAGAAGATCATATCAACTATAGTCCAAGTACCCCACGCCAATCACTGAATCATGTTTCTAATATTTGATTTGTTAGTGCTAATTGTCGTTGGATAATAGGTTGTGCTAATCATTAATTTGGAAGCACCTTCATTTTAGTATATGGACCATATCGTTGTCATTTGATTTGTCAGCGATTCCCTTTATTTTTTTTTGAACCAATGTTGACAAATTAATTGTCGGCACTTTAAACAAAAACAAAAACAAAAAACAAAAAACTTTAAAAACTATTTCAAGTTCCTGAAGCTTTAATCTTGAATCTCAAACTGTACTAACATTTTCCATGATAGAACCAAAGTATTTTTCTCACTCCAACCAAGATAGACCAGCAAACAAGAATGTTATTGGCTCAAAGTGGGTCTTCAAGAACAAATTAAATGAAATGGTGAAGTGGTAAGAAATAAGGAAAGGTTAGTTTTCAAAGGTTATGCACAAATTGAAGGTTTTTAAAGTCCATAACCTTCATTGATCACTCAATTGATTCTCACCTTCTCCAACGTTATTACTCCTAAGCTTTTGTACCTTGCAGTCATCAAAGGACTATATGTGTGTATACACACACACACACAAAAGGCCTCTGGTCTAAATTACATCAATTGACCCTTTTTGCCCTGTGGCCACTCTTATCCCTCAAGCCTCTCTATATCTCTCTCTTACACACATTTCTATGCTACTAGCCATCATGAAATTGATTATATTTATACAAAATAAGATTTTTGAACTAGTTCAGTTCAGATCCAAAATACCCTCACCTAAACCTGTATTCTAGGATTCCTATATACATAAATATTTCAACAATATAAATTTCCTCATTTCTCTCTAACTCTCTCAAATATTCTTGAAATATGTCTTCTAAAAGAGAGATCTAGTTACAATATTCCTTATTCTCATCACTTATGTACATTTCTCATGAAAACATAGTACAATACAAATAATTAAATAATTACAATCAAATAGGGAACCAACTCCCTTGGTAAATGAAAACCCCTAGATCTAGTCAAAAATGGATTTTGACCTGGAAGACAAATGATCCTGCATCAAGTTCCCATAACCCATGACAATAAGATGTCACCAAAGGGAAACTAATTGATGATTTTTTTGACTATATAAATAAAAGGATACCAATTTTTTTTGGAGAGTTGATGTAGTTTATAGAGTTAAGTGTTATTATAATTTATATTCTCATTGTCATATACTTGAACCATAGAAAATTAAATTTTAGTTCTCATGTGGTTCATGTTGGCATGCCAACATTGTATCTACATGACTAGTAAGCATAATGAATCCCTTAGATGGGCCTTACATTTTTTATCCATATGCCTTATTATTTCTTTCTAAAACAATGGCATTTGGTGTGCTCTTATTCTCCTTCCTCCCCATAGACCTATCTATAAGTAATGAATTATCCTTCTACATCTTCTTCAATACCCTAGAACTTAATCCTTACATGAGGTTTGTGGAGGTGAGCTCCATTAAAATTAAAGCCCTAAGCAATCCTCTATTTTTCACTCACCCCATCCTTCATGCACAATATTATGTTTTCTGAAATATAATATTCTAAACTAATTGGGATAGGGGAGAGAAATATTTCGACTCATCAATCCTCGATGGGCATAAGGAATGCTTCGATAAAGTACCATCATCAAGTGACATGTAGGAAGAATAGGAATTCATGATTTTGTAGCGATGGTGAGGCAAGGAAGATCCACTCAATCTAAAGTGTAACCATGATTGTTGCTTTCAAATACATTAATTAGGTTGCTTTATTGGATAGTTAGCACTAGTATAACTATAATGAGACATCTAAGTTCACTTCTATCAAGATTTGTTGTAGGGTAGACAAATCTACAATTGAAAATTTCTACTTGGATTTATAAAATAAAAAGTAAATCATTAGGTCAAGATAATGAATTCTAAATTTAGGAAATTAATACTCTATTTGTTCCTATTTGGCACAAGTGGCAATGAATTGAGAGTGGAGCCAACCCCAATGAATGATTCAAAATATTGGTTAGGTAATGACATGCCTATTTCCTATTAATCTATGTTTATTAAAACATCAAAGGGGAATTATTTTGAGTTCCATTTTTCAAGGGCAGTTGGAGCGGGAGCCTGCTGCAGCCTGTGCGTGAGGAACCAGATAGCGGGAGCCTGGTGCGACCTCAGAGGGCGGTAGGAGGAAGCTCGGGGAGCGCGTGAAGAGCCATAGCCAACCACGAGACTACGTACAGCTCCATAGCCATGGACCCAAGAGAGGGGGTGCAAAAAGAATCCACCCTTACCTCCTGAGCTAGTTGCATTCCTGGATCTGGTTGCAGCATGCAATAAACGGCCAGCAACAGAAAACTAGCAGAAATTTGTAAAAAAAATGGAATCCATCCCCACAGTTGCTTTGCCAATTGAAGAACCCTGTAAAGCGGCATTAAACCTATCAAAACGAGGGTTTATTGGACAGTCCATAAGCTTATGGCCCTCGCCTAAAGTTGTATAAGCCTGGGTGCAAAGGAACTGGCGACCTCTGGTCAAGGAAGGAATAAAGGCTTCTTTGTATTTATATTTGAAGCAACAAAAGACAGGAACCTCATATTTAGAAATAGCCTGTATTTCATGGGGCCTTGGGGTCTCTATCTGAGTCAATGGACACCAAACTTCGATCTGTGTCAAGTTGTACCCTCGACTATTCCTGTCTGGGTGTGATTGCCCCCTCTACCTCTTCACTGTTGGAACCCTAAATCCTTAGAAACCATAGGCAACAAGCTAGGCAAATACATCGATCAAGAAAAAGGAAGAGATCAGTACTCCTGTGCGAGGATTTGTGTAGAAGTAGACTTGGAGGAAGGTATCCCTGAAGCCATTAAACTCATGGTGGATGATTGGACACACATACAAGTGCTAGACTATGAGCAACTCTCGTTTAAATGTCGGCACTACCATGGCTATGGGCATTTTTCCAAGCATTTTAAAAAGAAATCAGATGATGGAGCTGAGAAGGAGAAAGGAGATCAATGGAATCAAGTTCAAAAATCAAGAACAACTAAGCGGAGAAACATGAACAAAGGGAAAGCCTTGTCCAGTGGGAGGGTTTCTCCTCCCGAAGCCCAAGCAGAAGGTAGCTCAGTCCCACCAAGAGCAGACATATCCACAAATCATTTTGAAATACTCAGCACACCAGAAAAACCCCAAGATCCAGCAGATAAAGAGGTTGAACAACAGACTAACAACATGGAAGAAAACAAAAGGAAAGAGGAATTAGTCCCTCTTCAAATCACATCCCCAAAAGATGCCTCTAGCTCCCCAACCTATGCAAATATGACAAGAAAGAAGACCCCAGATATATCAGGATCCTTAGAAGATGAAACAACTGAGAGACCCTCTAAAAGAGTGGGGAGGAAATCTCACAAAGAGACAAGAGAAGAAGAAGAAGAGAGACAAAAAATGCAAGGCAGCCAGGCCACTATAGAGATGTCTATCGGCATAAATAGTAGAACCAGGCCTCCCAAGGGAGGTGCTGCCCCAACCCCTACTAGTAAATAATGTGATTAGTCTCTTGGAATTGCAGAGGACTGGGGAACCCATCAAAAGCTAAAGCAGTCAAGAGCCTATTGAAATCAAAACTTCCCGAGATCCTCATGCTCCAAGAGACTAAAATAGAAGGCGAAGCCCTTCTTGAACTCAGCAAAGTAAAATGGAAAACAAAAGAAGGAAAAGCGGTAAGTGCTAGAGGTACATGCGGCGGGTTAGCCACTCTTTAGGAGGTTGAAAATTTTAAGCTTGAGAACTCCTTTCAGACGCAACACTGGATCTACACCAAACTTCGACACCTAACAAGTAAGATAAACTTTGCTCTCTTTAATCTCTATGTATCTATCCTCTATGAAGACAAGGAAAAATGTTGGCAAATTCTGACTGATTTTTTGGAAGCATACTCCCTCAATAATATAATTATTGTGGGAGAATTCAATCAAATTCTAGACCTAAAAAGGAAAAAAGAGGAGGAACCAGCAGCAGGGATCGCTTTCTTCCCTTACTGGAAAACCTGATTCAACAATGGGATTTTTTGGATTTCAAGCCAAAAAAAGGGCTATACACATGGACAAATAACAAAATAGGGGAGGAGAACATATCAACCAGGCTGGATAGATTCCTTCTTCATAGTTCCTTCCTCTCCGAGAAGATGATCATCTCCACAAAAATTTTTCCAAAGTGGAACTCAAGAAGAAAAATTGGGGCAAATCCCCTTCCGGTTTAGCCCACTAAGGGAAAATAGTGAAGGGTCTTTGGACACAGTGAATAAGGCATGGTCCATCCATGTTCTTGGATCACCCAGCTATGTTTGGGAGAAAAATATAAAAGCCACCAAAGAAGCCCTGAAGTAATGGAAAAAAAACCCCTCATATTCTCCCACTACCCAACGAAAACAAAGCACAAAGCAACTGTTGGATCTCCAAATGGGTCTCGAGATTCAAGACATAACCAAAACAGAAATTCATAGTGAGCAAGAACACCAAATCAGCACCCTTCGGACATTTATAGAGGAGGAAGAATACTTGAGGCTCAAGTCATGCAATCTTTGGCTCGCGTCTGGAGACAAAAATACAGCCTTCTTCCACAAGCAAATTTGAACCCGTCTCTCTAGAAACCACATTGTTGAAATCACCTCTATATGGGATTGCTCTCAAAGGCACAACTCTGATAAAATAGGCCGAAAACTCTAATTTTTAGTAGTTGTTCAAAGAAGAAGGCGCGGAGGATGATGAGTAAGCTCATGACTTCCTCAAGCACGTTCCAAGGATGGTTAACGAGGCGGATAATGCAACACTCCGGAAGCCATTCACTGAAGAAGAAATTAGCAATGTAATATGGAAGATGGAACCACACAAAGCCCCAGGACCTGATGGATTCTCAATACACTTCTATAGAATCTACTGGGACATCATCAAGCCTGATTTGTACTGAATGATCAAAGGATTTCTTCGAAAAGCCAAAGTGGGAGGAAGCACAAACTCCACCTTCCTAGCTCTAATCCCCAAAGAAGCCAACCCGGAGGCGTTCGACAGATTCAGGCTAATCTTGCTATGTAATGCGTCCTACAAAATTCTCACCAAGTTACTCGCTAATAGAACAAAGCCTCTACTGGAAAAACTCATCTCACCCAATCAAGAAGGGTTTGTCAAAGGTAGGCATATCCTATACAATGTGATACTGGTGCAGGAAATCATCCATTCTAGTCATCAACGCAAAGAGCAAGGCATGCTCATCAAATTGGATATGGCGAATGCCTTCGATCAAGTAAGGCACTCCTTCCTCCTCGAAGTTCTTTATGGATTTAGTTTCTGATTAAAGCATGCATTGGAGAACCTTGGATAGCTCCTCTAGTAAATGGTAGGCCGACAAATTACTTCAAAGCTTCGAGGGGAATCAGGCAAGGCTTCCCTCTATCCCCCTTCCTGTATAATTTGATGGAAGACTCTCTAAGCTGAAAGCTCATAGATGAGAAGCTTAGTGGGACACTTCCTGACATCAGGGCGATAACCTGAACAACCTCAATCAATCATGCCTTTTCCATTGATGACTCTATCCTCATGGGAGGAGCCTCCATTAAAATAACAAGAGCCTTCAATGGAGTAATCCAAAGCTTCCGTAGAGTCTCTAGATCAATGGTCAACAAGAGGAAAAACGCAATGTACGGCTGGGCGGTAGACCAGCAATATATACCTAGGATTTCCCAAGCCCCGGGTGTTAGGCCCCTATACTACTAGTGTAACCCTTATTGTTATTAGTACAACCCACTTATTATATTGATGTACCCACATAGTGCCCATATTGTTACTATTGTACCCCATATAAGCCCTCTAATGTTACTATTGTGGCTTCATATTATTATTGTTAGGTCGGCTGGGTTATATTGTGACTCCTTAGACTCCTATATATAGAAAGGAGGTTTTGTCATTTGAATCATCCAAGAATTGTTCATTTATGTAATGTAAAGGAGGCTGCCCCCTCGAAGAGGCTGAATTATAAGTCGTTGATCTATCTTTTCTATCTTTTCTTGAGCTGGTTTCATAACATTTGGTATCAGAGCTTTGGATTCTAGGGTTTCGCTGCTCCAAACAAGTCATTGTGGAATTTTCGCTATAACTTTTTTCCTGTGATGTTTCTGAAGTCCCAAAAAAAACCCATTTGAGAAGACTTGGCGCTGAACTTTGGGTCAGAATTTCAGAGCGTTTTAAGGGATATTTTCACAGATATGATCTGAGGAAGTTGGCCTTTTTGCAGACTCCTGAATTACACTCAAAACAGGTGACCTGGGGAAAATCGTCATAACTTTCTTTCTGAGCATCATATTGAAATTTTGTAAGAAGGTAAAAAAAGAGGACGGACTGTAGTTTTCATTTATATATTTTTTAGAGTCAAAGGTTGAAACAGTGACATGTGGCATATCGTACAAGTTCACTCTACTGAATTAGTCTATAATCAGGTCACTGTGGGAGATTTGGCATAACTCTTCATTGGAGAATCCAATTGGGGTTAGACTGGTGGCATTGGAAAGAGAACACAGAGGAATACTACAGGTCATAGTTTCAGAGCTTAAAGATCTGAAAGTACAAAGTTACAGTCATTTCAAGATTGAGCTCCTAAAATCAAGAAAAAGCAAGATGAAGAAGTTTGATGGCAAGGATCTGGTAAATTGGATACG